>ML785081.1:704645-724402 GCA_009831015.1 Picea engelmannii | reverse complement strand
ACGTGGGTCTTGTGATATGGGAAACCCCGTAGCCCCGATGGGGACAAGGTAGTGATCACGGAGTTGGTCATGTGGACCAGGGGCTAAACCAGTGGGGCTAGCGTGATCAGAAAGGCGCGTCGCGAATCGGGAATTCGCAATTCTCGTGGACATGTGTTTTGTGTCATCACAAACGCCGAAACCCCGATGGAGGGTTATACGGATGTAGTCATATGATAAGTAGTCATATGGACCATGGTATAGCCAAAGGGGCTAGCCAGTGTAAAGGCGCGTCGAGAGTCCAGGGGACTTGTGCGCCATGACATTGAGAGGCGCCAAACCCCGACAAGCATTAAGACTGTGGTCTTGTGAACGTCGTGGTCGTATTGACCAGGACTTAGCTCGGAAAGCCAATGTGCTAAGAGCACATCGGGGATCGGAGGATCGGGAGTTCCGAGTACATGTGCACCTCAGCACCACAAACTCCGAAACCCCGATGAGAAGTTTTCGGATGGTCATATAGGAATCGGTCATGTGGATCCAAGGCTTAGCCGAGTGGGGCCGAGGAAACCAAGGAGTGAATAAGAGATCGGTGATCAGTGATTGAAGTTGTCAAGACATCATGGGTGTCGAAACCCCGATAGAAGCAACCCCGAATCCCGATATTGAACCATGGATTCGGCATTTCGCTAACGTAGGCTTCTGGGGATTTCTCAATTATGGGAGATTAACCCAAAAATTTTAAATTTTGATAGTGGGTGTGTTACAAGGGACTAATAGATTTGTGAATTAAAATATGAATATAAATCCAAAATATATTCATAATGTTAAATAATTAATTATTTATCATAAATATATTCTATGATATATATGAATGAATATATTAATTCTGTGTATTACCATCGTTGATGATGGTTGATCATGGGGGACCATGATTAGCTATGGTTGACCAAGTTTGACTATGGTTGACCATGGTTAACTCTACACTAGTGCATTTGGGCCAAATTCCGATGGCACGTTCGACACAATTGCCACTTTATATTGTCGGGAGAACGACAAACATCAGAACCCCTCAAACGTCGTTTCACATGACGTCGCTTTTCCAACGACATAGATTTTGTCTTTATTTCCACGTCTGGGATGTGGCAAGACCGACGTCTTGAAGGTGGCAAGAGAGACGGCTTGGAGGTGGCAAGAGTGACGTTTTGGAGGTGGCAAGAGAGACGTATTGGAGGTGGCAAGAGCGATGACGTGGTTTCTATGGGAGCGACACTTTTAGAGGTGGCAAGAGCGACGTCTTGGAGGTGGCAAGAGAGATGTCTTGTAGGTGGCAAGAGAGATGTCTGAGACGTGGAAATAGAGACGTCTGGGACGTGGCAAGAGCGACGTTAATATGTATCATCTCTGACATGGTTGCTATGGGAGAGACACTCCAAGACGTCACAATAGCGACTGTGTTGTAGGTATTTAAAAAAAATATACAATATCAATACTAAGAGGGCTAGTACATTAACCTTTGCTAAGATACTAGCCATATCAAAATTTAAATCTATATCATTGGTCTTAGGCAAGGTTGGTTGAGGAGGAGGACTAACTTCCAATGGTAAAGGGGGTCTTTTCTAATGAGGTTTAGGATCAATGGGATATGTCTCGAGTGTGTTATCACACGAACTCACAATTGTTAATCTAAAGTTCGAAAGCTCAAGTTCAATCATGCATAACTTAGAGGGAAGACCCCTGTCACCTCACCAACCCTCTTTCAGTTCAAGCCAAATTTCCTCCGACTGAAGGGGGTTTCCCTCAATTAAGATTGCAAGGACTTAGGGCAAAGAATCTCAACGTGGAGAGTAAAGTCTGAGAAAAATGAGTTTGGGTAGCTTTAGACTATTGAAGAAAGTACTTGGAGGTCTGAAGATGCCTTCCTAGAAAGTATCGCCCATTCAATCGCCATCCTTTAGACTATTGAAGAAAGTACATGTTGAAGAGAGCGACTCTTCAAATTTGGTAACTATGTTTTTAAAACATAGTTACCAAATTTTGTGTTCTTAAAAACATGGTTAATTTCTCTATTATATATCTAATATTACAACATGTGAAATGAAACGATAATCATATTACATCATACCAAAGTGCACATACGATAATAAAATATCAAATAAGTTACAACTAAGATGCCATTCCAATGATGTAAAACATTCAACAATTCTAATAAACTTTAGTAAAGACCATAAAAAAATTATATGCCTAGCCTTGCCTTGCCTTGCCTTGACATGCTTTTCCTTGACATGCCATGCCTTGCCTTGCCTTTACATGCCATGTCTTGCCTTGAAATGACATGCCTAGCCTTGCCATGCCTTGCCTTGACATGTCTTGCCTTGCCTTGACATGCCATGCTTTGCCTTGAAAAGCCTTGCCTTTCCTTGGCATGCCTTTCCTTGACATGCAATGCCTTACATTGACATTCCTTGCCTTGCCTTGCCTTGCCTTGCCTTTCCTTAACAAGCCATGCCTTGCATTTCCTTGCTATGCCTTGCCTTGACAAGCCATGCGTTTCCTTGACATGTCTTTCCTTGCCTTGACATGCCTTGCCTTGACAAGCNTGACATGCCATGCCTTGACTTGAAAAGACTTGCCTTGCTTTGGCATGCCTTTCCTTGACATGCCATGCCTTGCCTTGCATTGCATTTCCATGCCTTTCCCTGACATGCCTTGCCTTGAATTAACATGCCTTTCTTTGGCAGACCTTGCTTTGCATTGAGATGCCTTGCCTTGACATGCCATGCCTTGCATTGACATGCCTTGCATTGACATGCCTTGCATTGACATGCCTTGTCTTGATATGCCATGCCTTGCATTGACATGCCTTTCCTTGACATGCCATGCCTAGCTTGGCCATGCCTTGCCTTGACAAGCCATGCCTTGCCTTGACATGTCTTCCCTTTCCTTGACATGCCTTGCCTTGACAAGCCATGCCTTTCCTTGACAAGCTATGCCTTGCCTTGACATGTCTTTCCTTGACATGCCATGCTTTGCCATGCGTTGTCATGCCTTGCAATGTCTTACCTTGCCATGCATTCCCTTGCCTTTCCTTTCCATTCCTTGCATTGACATGACATGACTTGCCTTGAAATTCCTTGCCTTGCCTTGCCCTGACATGCCTTTCCTTACATTGACATGCCTTGCCTTGTATTGACATGCCTTGCCTTGCATTGACATTGCTTGCCTTGACATGCCTTGCATTGACAGACCTTGGCTTGACATGTGATGCAACTTAAATGAGATAGAGGAGGAAAGGGATGAATCCCTTGAATGGAAGAGCCTAGTAGAGGCCAAGATCGACAAGGAAGAGTAAGTACAAAGCAATGAAAATGATTTGGAGCAACAACTTTATAACTTGTAGGAAGAATTCCAAATCATGAGAATGTAGTGTATTGACAAAAAGAGTCAACTTGAGGTAGAAAACAGTTCCTTGAAGGAGGATCTAGCAAAAATTAGAAAAAAATTAGCTATTCGGACTAAGAGATTGGAGATAATGGAAGCATTTATCTCCAAGGTAGCCTAGATAGTAGACGAAATGATTAATTGTAGATAGATATCAAAATTTTACAGTTTCTTCCTCAAATTGGCATGCACAACAAACATCTACTCCTAGACTTGAGAAAAACTCCATAACTCATCCACAAGATGATATCTCAATTTTTTTTTGCATATTATATATCTTATTAGTTGAAAATGGAATTGTCATGGCTGTTTGGTTCATTTACACACTTTTCTAGCTCGTCGACAGGCATGGGGAGTGGTTCGAGATCTAGTACGTTCATGGCTCTTGACCCTTTGAATTGAGACACGAAACTCAATTGTTCATGCCTCATCACCAACACTAATATTCATGAGTGAGATTGAGGTCAAAATTAACATTGGAGCAACCACGACAAATCATTACAATTTAATTAAAATGAGTGTCGATAAGACCCCTTGGTTTTTGGCCTTAATGAATCTATAACTCTTCCTTCCGACATCAATTTGTTGAACCTTTTGTTGCTAAGCATAATATCCACCAAGATATTTATAATGAGTGGTTGGAATCCTTATTTTGACCTCATCTTGACAGTTTTCATAATCTAGGAAGAAAAATCTGCCTTATTTGTAAGAAATATTTTTAATCGGCGTTTTCATATTTGGGCCTCATAAATTAATTTTGTCACTTGTGTTTGAGTTGGTATGCCTAAAAAATGTCAACATATCCCCTTTTGGAATTTGAATCTAAACTTGAATCCCCTTGAATCCCAAAAATGTCAACATATCCTCTTTTTTTGTCTCAAACTATATAAATATACTGCTTTGAAGATCAACACTGAAGAAACTATCCTAAATTGTGAATTGGGCAGCGATGTTAGAATTTCTATTGTTCCAGAGCTAGAAAAAAGGGACCTAGATTTGGGTATAGATGAAGAGTTTGAAGGGTGTACAAATTTTCTCCAGCTGAATCCAACTTCATATTTCATGAGTTTTGAAAATAGTCCTCTCTATGACAGTTATGACCATGAAGATCAAGGGGATAGAACTATTGATGTGCATGGTGATAGTGAGAACGTCACTCTTTTGGAAGAAAAAGGGTATCAATCTAAGAAATTTTTTGTTCTTTTGTTGGTTGATGAGAACCACAATGCAGGTTTTGTGTTTTATGAAGAAGATGAAGTATGCAGCATTACCCCTACTATCCAAAAGGAACAACTACATATCGACTATGATGACAATGATTTTCCTAAGCTAGAAGAAGCATGGTTCAAGTATGGCATCCAAGATGAAAAAGAAGTGGATGTTTTTTCCTCTAATTCTGTATGGACAGAGCATGATGGAATCATGAGTATTCATGGATTATATTATGAAAACAATGAGGAAGTCATCAATCTGCAAGTGGATCATTGCAGACTTTACAATTTAATTTTTGATGGGCCTATTTATGATATGGAGGATGGGCATAAACAACTGCACACTTTTACGATTAATTGAACCATAATGACAAAATTATTTCTTGTTCTTCCTATAATGAGCAATTAGGTTGTTCCCACAACACAAGTAACCGAGTTGTTCCTATTTATGGACCTATTGTTGTTGCATGGACTTTACACTTTTATTTTTCATGGACCTATTTATGATATTATAGAATTTCGTGGGTTAAATCTATTGTTGAAGTCTGTAATCTTAATTTGTGATTAAACCTGCTATCAACTGAAAATTGACAGCGAAAGATTTTTATTGATTTGCACCTCAAAGTCTTTACACTATTCTTCTATCTTTATTTTGTTTGCAGCATAAGTTAATGCATCTATTAGACAAACTGGCTCTAGTGATGTCAATATTGTTGTAATAAAGAGATTTTGCTTGAAAGAACCCAATTGGTCCTTAGAAAGATTAATGTGGAAAAATAATACATAATACAACATTAATAAATGCTTTCCATAACATTCCCAAATTCATTATCAGGAA
Organism: Picea engelmannii; assembly: GCA_009831015.1. NCBI lineage: Eukaryota > Viridiplantae > Streptophyta > Pinopsida > Pinales > Pinaceae > Picea > Picea engelmannii. The sequence goes on along the minus strand of ML785081.1, from coordinate 718,933 downwards.
GGATATAGCCATTGATGTGCCACTTGTTCTAAAAAAACATCAGAATGCATTTCATGCCTATTAGTTTTCATAGACTCGCATTAAATTGTATATTGAAACTAATAATACCAAATTATTAATCTTTACAGCTGAAGTCAGTCAATGTACTTAGATATATCTAGTAACATTATCTATTATATTAAATGAAAAGTAACAGAAGTAGCTTAATAGGATCAACTTCTATAGTAATAAGTATTATGAAACCATATATAAGAAGAACGTATGTTGATCATAGGCAGACTTCTGCACAATGATGAGTCCCAGTTTAACCATATTAGTGATACCCGTTGCAACAGAAACCCTTTCTAGTGAGAAAAAGACCCCACTTTTGTTCACCTTGTGAAGTCCTCTTTAGTTTCACCTCCCACCCATCAATAATTGATGTATAATCTTCCTGCAAACATTTTCACAAGTGCATCTTATGTCAAAGTTGATTTTTATTAGGATAATAATCACAAATAATTCATTGATTTTGGCAATTCTGCTCATCATTGACTACTAGAATCCATCATAAGTTAGCAGTACTCTTTACCTACAATTGACAGGTTAGAATTAAGCCTTACCTATGAGAAATCACGAATAAAAGCATCCTTATCCTTCTCTACAAAAGAAAGCTCTTTCTGCAGTATTTTTATGAACTGCAAACCACACAAATTATTAAATTTCTTACTATGTTTCTATAATTAGTTTTTTAAGATAAACTGTACATAACCAAACTTCACAACAAAACCATAAAGTGGTCTCAAATACCTGATCTGTGCGATCTTCAGCGACAACATCATCAAATCCAGCATCCCTGAGCATCTGGTTCATATATAAGATATTGTAAGATTTTAAATGACAATCAAAAACATGTATCACCCAATAAAATAGTACATAGTTAAAGGCAGAGAAAATAAATTTCTACATTTTCAAATAAAAATATAAAACCACCCAAATATAGACGAGTACAAAATCCATCCTCCATGGAAAGCCACTTAACAGGAATTGACCAATGACATCCCAGTGGCCACAATACCATGTGAATCAACCAATATGCCTCAATGGACAATACCAATTGCAGCCAATTGCAGCCACTGCCTTGAACTACACTACAATGTAAGTATAAACTCAAGTTATGAAAGTTCAGTGTTCAAAATTTATAAAGTTCTATTAAAAAAAATATTATTTATGAAAGTCAAAATGACACTCGTCAGGTCACTAATCAGCGCATAATGATGACCTACAGGTTGACAACTAGCAATATGGAATAATACATATAGCATGACATCCAACCGTGATCTGTAAAAGTATATGGCATGAGGACTAAAACTATAACAAAAACCTTGTCATGCAGACTTTGGCTTAAAACATGAACCTTGTAAGAAATGTCCTTAATACATAAATGTTTGACATCATTTATATTTCTATCGTACACAATTGACTCGCTATTCATGTCATGTTGTTGTTGTGAAAAGCATCATGCCAAAAGGTTTGCAATGTTTTCACCAAACATATCCCTTTAAATATTAGCACAGAACTAGAGTACCTACAACAGACATAAGCATTCTCTATCTAGCAGTTATTTGTTTTCAGAAGATGCATTTGTTTCCTTGAAGAGGTGATCTTCTCCTCTTTTCTTTCATTTTTTCTTAAAAACATATATATAGTCTAATGAAAATTTTTAGGGTCTTATATAATTTTTGCTAGCATATTTATAACAAACAATATAAAATATTTCGGACTATGGTAAATTTAGATGACATGAAAAATTATGATTCAAATATAGAAAGAAACTAAATTATAGACATTTACTTTGATTATCGATTTAAAAGATAAACCTATTGCAAAATATTTCTAGTATTATAATCATAGAAGATACAAATTAAAATTCATAAAAATGGTTCATACATATATCCAAGCAATTCCAATGTTTAGCTCTTAAACAACAAAAACCATGATTACCTTTCAAGTTTATAGGGGGAAGCTAGGGGTTCTCAATCTTTAATTTCTGTATTTTTTAATGTTCAATTTTCCCTTGAGTCCATGAACCCTGGGGCAACATAGATCACAATCTTGGCCATCAACAAATTGTCCGTGTGTTGTTCAAAAATTTTCAAGATAACAATTGGCATTGAAACAAATCCTAGTGACTCTAGCGATACTATGGATTTATTTTCACTCAATCTCAGAGTGACCTACCTACACAATGACACTGATCGATTACCCAATATCAGAATTTTTTCAATTTTTTTGTAAGGAACGAATTTTTCAATTTTTTTGTTAGTAAGCAACTTCTAGCAACCATATTGCACGTGATACATCAAAACAGTTTCAGTGGCACACCTGACCATATGCATCTACATCATGTAAATCATATCCATGTTGTTTAATGTATGCATGAAATTCCAAGGAAGTTGTTCCATGTTCTTTGCAGTAATCACTGATGATCAATCTACCTCCAGGCTTCAACCATTTGTAAAATTTCTAAAATAAAGCTGGCTTATCCTGAAAAAGTTTAAATTAATTAAGCATGTGTGATAACCACAAGGTAAAACACATACCAGAGTTTACAAATCTTGATGGTATTTGTGTTGAAATAAATATTATGACGTTTCTAGAAATATAAAATGTATGTATGCTAGATTAATAGTCAATAACAAAAAAATATTGGAATAGATTAACAGGAAATTAAATCTAGATGTATGACAATGATGTGTGAAAATATGGACTTGGATAGGAAGTATTGTGTACGGACTGTAAATCACATCAAATGTACCCTCTGGACATTCCTTTTTTGTACATTCTGAAACCTCAAATTCAACAGCACATTGTCGACCAATAGCCCTCTCCAAAGCAAATGAAATCATGTTTATAGAAAGGTCAATAGACGTAACCTCAACTTCAAAGGTGTCAGCCATATAAAAGTCACCTCCTCCAATTCCACAAATCACATCAAAAAAAAATTGACCAGCCTTGAGCTCAAGTTTGTCGACAAATTCCTTTGTATTCTCTGCATAGCAACTAAAGTTATAAACCATTTGTTGATACTCATCACATACCTAAACATTATTGCAGTTCATTAAAATGAGAGCAAAAGGACTAAAAAATTGCATTATGTAATATAGATAATGTTGAATGTCTCCATAGAAAATTAATTTCAGAAACTACATCAAGCATATTCTCATACCTATTCCTCCTGTACTGACAAAACCTTCTCTAAATATTCGCTCATACCGCAAAATTCCAATAAGAGTATACTGGACATTGTCCAAGAACCGCTGAAAACCCTTTTCATCTACTAAGCTAATCTTCTGCCAAAGCCAACAAATCTGCAAGAAGTGTGTTCAAGATTCCATTCATTTGTCTAATCAACATTAATGCTAACATGTTCAAGTAGGACAACAAAACAGACATGCACGAACAAGTACACAAAAAGATGACGTGATTTTGATTCTTTTTGTTCCTTACATAAGCCCCAACACATTTGCAGCCAACAAGGGACAACTCTGAAAGGTTTCCAGAAACATCCTTCACAAGACACTCTTGGAAAACTTGAATCCATGATCTTGTCAGAGAATAATATTATACCCATTTTATGTGAATTTATATAATTGCCAAGTATATATTCCTAACCTTGTCCTGCACATAAAAGGAATTTAATGATCAAAAATAAAGAGAGGTTGAGAATATGCCTTAAGGTAAAAGATTGGTTCTCGATAATGTGTTGGGTTAGCTTCACGCTTATGATCTCCAGATTGATGAAAACAGGATTCTTTAAAAAAAATGTATCCACCCATTTTCACCCACTATACCATCTTCTTTGCTAGTTCGACTACCTTCAAGATCAATCAAAAACAAAGAAAATTTGAATATCCAAATCATAACTATAAGAAATCAATGGTGTTAATGAAAAAGGTAATTTTTGTAAATATATAAATGCAAGGCAACACAAAAAAAAACACATGAACTAAGATACCTGATGGCTTTAATTATCCAGTAAAATTTTGAGGTGAAATCTAGTGATTACAAGTACAACCAAACACTAACATGAATTTGGTGCCTTCTAAAAAACAAAACAAGACATGGATAGTGTGCATATACTACAATTTACTAGCAAGTTGTCCCGAGGGAAAATCCTAAAAATTCAGAGCTCAAGATCAAAAGTTTCATGATTTTAATTCCATAACATAGGTCATGATAATAAGATGCAAAGGAAAAATGGAGGTAGGTGCGAGGGGGACCTGGAAAATGCCTGGGGACTTGATAATACTACAAACAGTGAGGTGGAAGCACTTGTTGTTTTGCAGGGCCTCATCACTCTTGAGTCTCAAGGAAAAAGGAGACCATAAGGTCACTGTGATTGGCAATTCCATGATAATTATAAGATCCCTGTATACCCTTGTGTAGTTAAGAAATATATGATGGAAGAGGTTTCTCTTGCATGTAGGATGAATTGGTTAGTCGATGGATGAATACCAATCTTGCTTGATGAAGAGGGCACTGTTTGCAAGCAGAAGAAGAGGATGGAAGTTTGTCCATCTCTGTTCTCCATTATTTTGGAGATTTGAGTCTCGCTGAGGACACAAGCCTCTCTGGATCACTCTGTCACCTAAGAAAGATCTCCATTTGGAATTAAGGCAAACAACATTGGCACTATGGCATTGGCAAACGAAAACCCAGCAACACAGGTGGACTTGAACACCAAAGCCCGTTCTGGGCATTCAATTTCTAGTTCACTTTCAATTTTAGAGCATGTTGTCATTTTGTTCTGTGACCAGGCCAATATGTGATGCAATACACCTGTGGACCTACTCCTAGGTAATACTGGACAAACAGTTCAAGTACTTTTTGGATGGGTTATATGTAATTGAAGACTCTAGGTTAAGGCTTGTCAGATCTACCCTCCATTTTGTAATCCCTCATTGTACACTTTGATCACGATGATTTTAATATAAAATTTTAACCATTATTGTGAAAAAAAATATGAAGAGGGAATGCCTTCAGATATGCATCAATGAATAGAGGTTGGCAAGCCCATAGGTAGACATAGAAAGTATCCTATAGGCATATTGTTAGATATACCTGGTGTCTCAAAACTAGTTGAACCAAAACCAAGAAGTTTGACTGGTTCACCCCTTGTTGACCTTGAACCAAGGTGTGAAGCAATTCGGCCGGTTTGACTGGCTTGTTCAACCAGGTTCACCAGTTCAAACCATCAGTTTTTATCAAAAATATATTAAAATTTTAATTATGTATTGTTTTGTTAACCAGTTCATAAACCAATTCGTTGACCAATTTGGATCCATATCCAATCTCACCCTTGACCAATTCTGAATTTGATTCCAACTTTTAAAACATTGTACATATTACATACCAAAGGTGATCAATGATATGTTTTCACATATGGAGAGTTTTTCTAATAGCCTGATACACAGCTTCAACAGATCAACACACCATCTACTAATATATATGTGGATAGCTTGTACAACCACTAGGCATGATTTGAGCTATGTGGGAAACATAAGACTGATTGACATTGACATATCTAGCAATCTAATTTCAGCATTGTCATAAATGATGAATGTGGAAGTGAAGCTCACAACATAGCTCAAATCATGCCTAGTGGTTGTACAAGCTATCCACATATACCAAAGGTAATCAATGATATGTTTTCACATATGAAGAGTTTTGCTAATAGCTTGATACATAGCTTCAACAGAGCAACAGACCATATACTAATATATATGTGGATAACTTGTACAACCACTAGACATGATTTGATCTATGTTGTGAGCTTCACTTCCACATTCATCATTCATGACAATGCTGAAATTAGATTGCTAGATATGCCAATGTCAATCAGTCTTATGTTTCACGCATGGAGAGATTTGCTGATACACAGTTTCAAGAGAGAAGCATACCATCTATTAATATATATGGACAATTTAAATTTTATATACCCCTTGAACTTATTACCATGTTAACAGTGTTTCCCTTGAAAAAGGAACACATGATCAAACATCTTGAAGTTGATTATAACTTACACCAGACTAACAACAGACTATAACAACATAATCAAACATGCATAGACAACATAGAATGTTACACCTAAAATGCAATTGAAGACGATTCCCCACCTCAGTTTTGAAATCAATTAGTTTTCAAAGATGCAGAGGAAAGGTCTTCAGATATGCATCAATTAATAATATATTCTATGATATATATCATTATATGAATTAATATATTAATATATGATAAATATATGAATATGTTAATTCCATTTATTACCATCACTCATGATGGTTGACCATGAGGGACCATGATTGGATATGGTTGACCAAGTTTGACTATGGTTGACCATGGTTAACTATGGTTGTTTATGGTTGCTTATGAATGATTATAGTTGACCATGGTAAACCATGTTGAACCTTGGTTGACCATGGTCCTTCATGGTGACTATGGTTGACCAAGGTCAACCAAACATGCTCAACCCAATCCAACATGGTCAACCATAATCAACCAGGTCAAGCACAGTCTATGTATGGACATACATAGTCAACATGATCAACCATAGTCATGTAGTCAATGAGGTCAACCATGGTCTAGTATGGTTAATCATGTTGACTACATGGTCAACCATAGTCATATAGTCAACATGGTCAACCATAGTCAACATGGTCAAGCATAATCTACATGGTCAACCTTAGTCATTTAGTGAAGATGGTCAACTATGGTTGACCATGTAGTCAACATGGTCCACCATGACATAATCAACCATCGTTAACCATTGTCAACCATAGTCAACATGTTCAACAATGTTAACCATGGTCAACTATAGTAAACCATGGTCAACCACAATCAAACATGGTCAACCATAGTTAACATGGTCAAACATCCTCAACTGAGGTCGACCATAGGTAATCTTGGTTAACCATAACAAATCATTTTTAACCAAAGTAAACATTGTCAATCATAGTCAACATGGTCAACATGTTGAACCACAATCATCCATGGTTAACCATGTTATCTATGGTTGTCCATGGTCAACCATGTTGACTATGGTTGACAATGCTTTACTTAAATGTGGATGACCATGTTTAATCATGTAGACTATACAAGACCACATTTGACCATGGTTAACTATGGTTGTCCATGGTTTCCCATGAAAATCTATAGTTGACCATAGGTGATTATGATTGACAATGGTTGTATATGTATGAAAAGGATTGACTATGGTTGACCAAGGGTGACCATATTTGATTATGGTTGACCATGGGTTATCATGTTTGACTTTGGTTTACCATAGATGACCATGGTTGACTATTGTTAACCATGTTGACTATGATTGGCCATGGTCAACCATGTAGTCTATGGTTGACCATGTTGACTATGGTTGACCATGTAGACTATGTATGGCCACGTTTAACCATGGTAAACTATGGTTGTCTAAGGTTTCCCATAAAAGTGTTTAATTGACTATGGTTGACCATATTTGATTTTGGTTGACCATGGTTAACTATGTTTGAACATAGTTTCCCATGGTTAACTATTGTTTAGTATGGTTGGCTTGCATCACAATGTGATGTTGATGAAGGGTTATTTTTTATTTTGGTGTGAGTACATGTTTGTCACATTATGGCATTAGGTTATGTTTGTCACATTGCAATGTTGGGTTTTGGTCAACACATAGCGACGTCAAGTTATATTTGTCACATTGTGACGTAGGGTTACAGTCATTACGGTGCAACATTAGGTTTTGTTCATCATATCATGAGGTCTAGCTATGGTCATCATATTGTGAAGTTAGGTTTTTTTCGTTAGATTATGACATAGGGTTATGTTCATCACATTGCAATGTTGGATATGTTCATCACATCCCAACGTCGAGTTATGTTGATGACATTGCAATGTTGGGTTATGTTCATCTCATTGTGACATTGGGCTTTGTATGACACATTGTGAACTTGGGTTATGTAATTCATATTACGCCATTGGGTTTTGTACATCAAATAAAAGCATTGGGGTATGTTTGACATAGGGTTATCACATTTCGACATTGGATTTTGTTTGTTACATGATGATGTCAGGTTATGTTCGTCACATTACAACATTGGGACATGTTCGTCACTTTTAGTTAAAGATGTCAGGTTATATTCATGTAATTGTGACATTCAACTAGGTTCATCACATTGCGACATACGACTTTCTATGTCACATTGCAATGTTGGGTTTTGTACATTACATTGTGACATTGGGTTTCGTACATCAAATTGCAATGACAAAGTATGTTTGGCATATTATGGTTATCACATTCCGACATTGGCTTTTGTTCGTTACATTACAATGTCAGGTTCTGTTCATCACATTGCCACATTGGGACATGTTCATCACTTTTAGTTAAAGATTTTGATTATGTTCATCACCATTGCAATGTCGAGTTATGTTCATGAAATTGTGACATTCGGCTATGTTCGTCACATGCGACTTATGTCTTTGTATGTCACATTGCAATGTTGGGTTTTGTACATCACAGTGTGATATTGGGTTTGTACATCAAATTACAATGACGGGGTATGTTCATCATATTGCTACGGAGGGATATGTTTGTCACATTGCGATGTTGAGCAATGAAAGGTTATGTTCGAATGTTACAATGAAATATGTTCGTCACATTGTGATGTCAAGTTATGTTAATCACATTGTGACGCCAAGTATCATCACATTGCAACATCAGGTTCTGTTAGTCAGAATGCAATGTTGACACATTGCAAAATGGAAGTTTTGGCGAAGATTTTGGAAAACAATTCTAATGAAGTTTTTCCTTTGTCACAAAGATAGGAATTTTGAATTGATGCAATGTATCGCATGGAAAAAAACTTCCCTACAATGTGATGTAAATTAAAACTTTATCGTAGTTTATTGGTTCGAAGGTAAATTAAAAATTTATCATAGTTTAATTGGATTGAAGGTTAATTAAATCTTTATCAAAGCTTAAGATATTTATATGAAATATTTTGTCAAAATCACCTAAGTATCAAGTACCCACATTTAAATATTTCAATCAAACTTGACTATATTTATTCTTGTTATAAAAATTTGCATTTATATTTCCTCACACATTAAATTTATATTTCATTTTACATATGAACTAAAATAATTTTTCAATGATATACATATTGTTCATAGAAATCACTTACATTACAATAATTAATAATATTTATTTTTATTAAAAATCTACATTTTAAATTATTTATTATTATCTTACTTTCTTTTATTTCAATACCAAAACAATTAATTAAAGTTTAATTATTCTATATTTAAAAATATTAAAATTTTATAAAAAAAATATTTGAATTATTTCACATAAATATTCTAAAATTTTGTAAAAAATATTAATTTCAATTTTAACTAATCTCTCATAATCATGCTATTTAAACTATTCAATTAAATCCCCCAATTCACGTGCCAACTAGAGGCCACATGCAAGCCCGATGGGAGCGAACTTCTCCCCTCGATCATCTCATGCAGACTCTCAAGAGCATTAAAGGGGCTCTTTACTCTCTCTACTCGAAGATACAGGCAACTTAACCACACGATTAGCCATCTTTTTTCATAATACGAGACCAATCAATCTCAAAGCTCAACAATATTAGTATGGCAGACACTAAATCATTTGTAATATTTTCCTCTATATTTTTGTCCATATTTTCATAACATATTTAGATAGTTTAAAAAAAAACTATTCCATTAAATAAATTTATTGAATTTTAAATAATAAATAAATTTATTAAATATTAAATATAAATTAATAATTTGTTTACTTTATTTATTAATTTTTGTATTTTAATAATTATTAAACTTTATAAATTTATTGAATTTTATTAATTCTTAATTTTAATACTTAGTAATTTATTAAATTTTATTAATTATTAAACTTTATAAATTTATTGAACTTTATTAATAAGGGAAATTTAATACTTATTAAACATTATGAAATTTTAATGATTTATTATTTAAATGTATTAAACATTACGAAATTTTAATATATTATTAATTATGAAATTTTATAAATTTATTTAACTTTATTGAATTTTACTACTTTATGGAACTTTAATATTTTATTAAACTTCATAGATTTATTGAATTTTTTAATTATAAACTTTATTAAAATTTAATTGTGAAACTTTAATATTTTATTATTAAACTATATGAAGATGTTTATTTATTTTTTGTAAATAAAAACATTTTACTGCCTCAAAATTTTGTTGTAATTATACATAACGGAACCATGTTTAGAGGTCTGCGACCTGTTCCGCCAGATAAGTGGAAACCATAATAGGTGGCTACCTAATGTTCTATTTGGACCAAGGAAAAAAACCGCCACCTGTTCCACCAAACAAATGGAAATCAGAGCAGGTGTAGTGAATTTTAATGTCTAAATTGTCTAAGCAAGAGGAGAGCATTATGAACATGAAAATGTAAACTTCTACAAGATTTTTGCAAAAACAGTACATAGAGCCTTGAAAGGAAAAAGACTAAGCATTGGATGAACTAGTGAAACCTGTGCTGGCATGAGTTCCACCATTGGGAGTGAAAACGAACAGTTGCACACAGGTTGGGCACCGTTGTTGATTCTATGAGCCCGAGAGCGCATCATACAAAATGTCAAGACAATTGTTGAAGAAGGTATCCATGTGTAGTCGATCCTACATATCCCTGTGCATCTCAAAGATGAGCTCCAAATGTTCTGGCGCGAGGAGACAAGTGGAGTGTGAGTCTCAGTCTAGAGCTGAGGAGGGAGGTGGGGCGGGGTCTCCATTGGGTGGTCAGTCGACAAGATTTCTCCCTGAACTATGCAAGTTGCCTAGTCTGAGGTACTAGTTGCAGCGGGGACGGAATGGCTAGTGCTAGGTGGGTCATGGGGGTCTGGAACAGTGTACAAAAGGGAGGTCGACGGAACGATAATTGGATATGTTGGAATCTCTTCTTATACAATGGCCATTAGAGGCTCGCCACTCCCCCCATCCTGACAAATCAAAGAAGTTGAAGACACCTAGGCGAGTCTACGAAGTCTTTGCTTCTTGGCAGCGTAGCTGTAATAAGAGGGCCCTCTCTTGGGCTTACCACACTCCCGTGGCATGGTGGTGGAGACAAACTAGACTCTGAACGACCTGAAAATTAGCAGAGCAGGGAGAATGACAAGAGAAAAGCTAAAACACAAGATCTGAACCGAATGGAAAGAGCCATAACATACCCAGAGAAAGTGGAGGGGCGCCAAAGGAGTTGAAAGGACCTTGCACGTGCCTCCCGTACCCATCGTCATCTGCTAGCCTTGTTGCACTGAAGGAGCCATTAAACCTACGCGAGAGAATTGTCTTTCTTGCTCGAATGAGCATTAAATGTTGCCCATCCTACGAGAAATGGATGTGAGGGCAGCGACAGGCGTAGTTAAGTCAGGGAAATGCATGCTAACTACATGGCACCCCATCCGGGGGTATATGAAGATGTTTATTGCTACAATAGTTATTAGTTATTTAGTTAAGATCCCCTCCTTCCTTTCTTATTTTCTAATTTAAGCTTAGGTTATTAATTTAACTTTCCTTTAACCTCCGAATTTTTAATTATTTTTTTTTCTTTCAATAATAAATTTAATTTTGTCACCATTATTATTAACTCATCCTTTAATTATTTCTAACTCATCCTTCAGTTATCTTTTTATACTTTGATTATTTTCTCATTAATTTACACGAGCTAATTTTCCATTAATTTATAATGGCTATTTTATGATCACTTTTTCAAATTCTTATAAAAATTTTAGCCTTTATAAGTTTCATTGTTTCAATAGTTCGTGATGATGGGTGGCGGGTCACTTGAAGTTTTGGACGTTTGAAAAACTCCATACATAGTTTATATCCAAAAATCTAAAAACAACATTACAAAGATGTGTAAAACATGCACATTGTAATTCTATATTACCAAATTATAGAAGACTTTGCACCTACTGGTTAGAATTTTATAACCCATTTAAAATAATAAAAATTGGAACTAAATATTTGTTTATAGTATATACATTTAATGAAGAAAATTTCAAATTCTTTATTACAATTTTGAGTTGAAAAGGAAAGGTAGTGATTTCATTTTCATAACCTATAAGAATTTATTTTCGTCAATCACTACCTTGTCCAAGTTACTTTACCTCAATCAACGAGTCATCATTAATCCTGCCTCCAATTATATGTTTACTACTCTGCCAATTATCAAAGTCCCCACTCATGTAAGGGCATCCAATATCCAATCTGCTACGCAACATTGAATGCTGTGACAGGTGGAATATAGGCCACCAGATCTGAATTTCTTTCAGATTCGACGACCTATATTCCACCTGCCACAACATTGAATGTTGAGTAGCAGGCTGGATATTGCTCGGCTTCATGTAAGTGAACTAACCTTCATTAAAATCCAAACATGTAACAACCTAACCTACAAGAATTTATTTCCATCAATCACTCCCTTGTCCAAGTTAGTTTACCAATCAATGAGTCATCATTAATTCCACGTCCAAGTATGTTTAGTCCTCTTCCAAGTATCAAAGTCCCCTCTCATGTAAATGTACTAACCTTCATTAAACTCCAAGCATGTAATAGCACCTACTCCATATATCCATATATCCCACTATGATAGGTTTTGCAAAGGCCATGTTAGTGGTAACCCATTAGTTTATGAAGATATAGATATGCAAATAGAAAAATTGTAAGAGCTCCCTAATTTTTTTTATATATATAACAAGATATGATAGGTTTTGCAAAGGCCATGTTAGTGGTAACCCATTAGTTTACGAAGATATAGATATGCAAACAGAAAAATTGTAAGAGCTCCCTAAATTTTTTTATATATATAACAAGATATTGCAAGACAACTAAGAAACACATGGGATTTTGTAATATTTGTGGTAGTCTTGCAGAAGCTATCAGATTGAGTGGTTGCAAGACAACTAAGCAACACGTGGGATTTTTCAATATTGGTGGTAGCTTTGTAAAACCTACCAGCTACAGTGGCACATCATAAATGTAAGTTGTACTACAGTAGCCACATTATCAACATTAATCTCGATCAGTAAGACTCTACTGTGGTAGCCACATCATCAATAGTCATCTCGATGGGTAAGAATAAGGGATAAAATAGATGGACAAATGACATAATAAATAAATTTATTTTAATATTTTAGAGAAAATAAATATTTTAATATTTTTGAATTGGCTCTGCATTTGCATCCAGATCTGTAACTGGATCAAATGCTAAGGAATTATTATTGTTGGCCATGGTTCCCTTCCGTCACTCTTTTTCATTCATCCTCTCTTGCTTGGGAATGTAAATAACTCGTGGTCTCTCTAAGACGGTTCCAATTTTAAATTTAACTCTATATTAATATTTTCCAAAGCAAGCCAAAATGCCACCCCAAGAAAATTTAATTAATTACTTAAATACAAATGCTTTTAATTGAGATATAAATGTTTCTAATTTATTTCTATGTTAGAAGATTTCACTAACAGTTCCGAATTTAAATGGAAGGAAATGTAAATACGACATTAAAAACCTTCCTTAGTGTCGAGATGGATATAAACATGGCATTAAAACCTTCCTCAATGCCGAGAAGGCCACCACCACATGCAAGAAATGGAAATAAATATGGCATTAAAACATTCCTCAATGTCGTCGCATGCAGTAAATGTAAATAAATATGGCATTAAAACATTCTTCAATGTCGTCGCATGAGCTTTGTTTTGATCATATATTCTTCTTATTCCTTTTACTTTCATTCACTACAATCCTTTTGGTGATTTATTATTGAATTCAAAGACATAAACTTTGAATGGAGTTATTGATAGACAAAATCATGTACCCTCCTTAGAAACATCCTATGATACACTTTGAAAAGTTCTTTCATAATTGATGAATCAACATTGAAGAATCCATAATAACAATAAGAGAGGAAACATTAATCTTTCTTGAGATTGAGAGAAGTGGAGAATAAGGTCACCATAATAATAAACACATATAAAGGAATTTGCAAGTGTACAATGAAAAACTTGACAAACACAACCCTTAATGCTTGTAATGTTATCTCGAGGAGGGGGAAAATATGTTTATTTTTCAAAATGTGAAAAATATGTATATTAGAGTTTAATAAAAATATTTTCCTATTATTATAAATGGTTTTGGATTTTATCAAAATATTTGCTGAATTATAAGAGTTACCAATATTTTAC
>ML785081.1:662998-687864 GCA_009831015.1 Picea engelmannii | reverse complement strand
AATTATAAGTTGAAAAAGGTTTTAAATTGTACTTGATACTAATTCACCCCCCTCTTAGTATCAACAATTGGTATCAGAGCAGGTTACCTTCAGTACAGTTTAACCACTGGAAGGAAGATCATATGCAGAAATGGAAGGAAACAAGTACTAAATTTCGACAATTTGACTTAATATCTATGAGTCTTTCCAGTTGGACCACTTTGGTGGCTACCAAACCATATCTTAATATAGACCTTAAATCAATGTAATGACTCTGCATGTTGATTCAACAACAATGTGTTTAAACAGAGTAACAGAAAACATTCTGTCATCATACTTATAACAAAAGAAAGTATTCAATATAACAGAGTAACAGAAAACATTATGTCTATGATTTGCACACTGTATACCCTAAATTCATACAGTGGCTTCAACCTGGTCTATCAAATGCATTCACGAAACTTATATAAATTTAGAAATATATATGCATTCAAAAATATATATAGAGAAAGTTCTCCACGCAGGCTCTGATACCATATGTTAGATGTTTTCTTAATACAAACTAAATGTCTGTTTGTTATTTGCAGGACCTAGAACTTTCAAGTTTTCAACCTGCATTATATTGAAGTGGAATTTAATTGAATTAATACCTGGATCCATTTGTTTTCCGAACTCTCTGTTCCTCTGCAGCGAGCCCTCTTGCACAGAAACGTCTTTCTGGAACCCTCTGCACAGAACCCTCTTTTGGAACCCTCTGCACAGAACGGAAATCGAGTTTCTCTTTCTTACCCTGCTGCCATACGCACCTTCAGATCAATGAGGATGGGTATTCTGAAGGTTCTTTTATGGGCAGAGAGAGGACCGGTTTCCCCAAGACCATTATTCTCCACCTGTCCATCAGAGTAGGAGATTCGACAGCATTCCGTTACCAAGAGCTCTGGAAAACTGTAACGACAGTTCTCGTATCCATCTCTTCATATGGGTCATTTAAACACTAATTCAAGAAATTAGTCTTACAAGCATATATAGAGAATGGATATAATTTTTTGGATTTTCAGGTCAATTATTGTAGGAAATTTGGTTACATATTTTTTTTTGGTGAAATTATAATTTTTCATTGCTTAATTTTTTTTCTTGATTGTATAAATGGATTCAACACCTTAGAAAACCTTTAAAGCACTCAAATTCTAAGTTCCCTATAATTTTAACACTTTCTAATGGGATTTTGGGTAAAATGGATTGGAAAACATATAAGAAAACAAATAAAACTTTTAGACTAAGTCTAGACACCCTCACAAATATAAACATGTTGTTGTTATGAAGAAGAGACCTTCACATGCAAAGACCAAGACTAAGAATATACTAGTGAAGGTCACAACAAAGATTTATCTCAACTAAGATTAAGATAAAGGTGAACACATTAGAAACACAAGAAGAAAGAGAAACAAGGTGAGCAATCCAATACATACTTTCACCTTGAATTTCAGATCCTCGTTATTTTAGAAGCAAAAACTAGCATGTATCTAGAGTAGAGGCCAATTAAAATTCAAAAATCCTCTAAACGATGGACCATCTTAATAGTGAATATGAATATGACAATTTGATTAATGTTATATGATGCTCATAGGCTTGTAGCAATGATACCCAAGAAGTAAAGGTAGACACCATGGTAGTAGAGGCAGGCCAAGCAACGATGAGAACAAAAGAGGAAAAGGCCAAAGGAGTTGTCCAGACGATGACTTCTTCAAAAAGCAATAGTCTCTTACCTACAACATATAGCTCCTAGTGGTTAAATTTTATGGGTATTTACCCGTTTTTGGATTATTTAACCGTCATATACTAGCACTTTTAAAATCTACACATCAATGATGACTCTCTAATTAATTTTTAAAACCGTCAAATTCACCAGTGGGTTAAAAATTTACCCGTATCCATTATATATATGTGTGTGTGTGTGTGTGTCCAAGATTTTAGATAAGAAATTGTAAGCATTTCCAAATGAAAATGCAGAAAATACAAGCAATCCTGCTCGACTTCAACTCTCCTATATGAGACTCTCGGATAAGCAGGAAATAAAAGAAGCCAACAATCCCACTCGACTTCGACTCTCCTAGATGAGACTCTCAGATAAGCATATATGACGCCCACACTCCCGAGACTCTGAGATGATACTTTGAGATATGCACAGAGCGTTCCGATAGTGGGTTTTTGGGCATGCTAGAAAAACCCATCCCCATCCCGACTCACATTATGCAAATTGCAAACCCGCACCATGCACATCATGCAAATTGCAATCCAACATTGCACACATTGAAGCCTGAAACTTGAAGGTTGAGACTCACCCAACATGTCCACACCCATGGGCCATAAGTATGCTATATAAAATACCAACCTATGGGAAAAGAATACTCAAATTGTTTTTTTGTTGTCCAATAGAAATAATAGAACTGACTTTTCTTGTTTATCTAGATGAAATAGAGATTTTTTGTTTGATTTTGAGAGTTTTTATGTAGTTTCTTTAGTGTTGGTAGTAGAGGATATTGAAGCCTCAAGGTAAACAAGCCATCATTAAAGGGTAAGACAAGAGAGCTTGTCTTAATCGAAAAAATAGGAGGATATTGAAGGGTTTTAAATGGAATCTTTCTAGAAGCACATGGCTATTGTGGGAGATTTGACACAAATAAATTATATTGTCATGGTGAAGATAGTAGAGCATCAGTACTGCTACTCATGATTTGAAATCTAGTCACCCTCTTGATTATTGTGACCATTGGCTAGGCTACCTTTCTACCATTGGACATGTCCCTCTACAAAAGTATTAGAGAATTGTTGTTATAATAGAAGCAACAAAAACACATAATATTTAAATGATAGGCAAAAATAAGTATAAAAAGTCATGTGAAGGGCAATTTGAAAAAAAATATCGTCATAAAAAATTTACTTGATGGGTAGGAGTGCCCATCAAATTTATACCATGACTCCATCCATCTTCATCAATGTGGAGGATGATTCCTACACTTAATCTGAGTTTTTGTTATGCTATTTCCTCTAAACTTAAACCCTATGGGTTTAGGTTTTTTGGGTTGTGATTTAAAATCTATGTTTTAATTTTTAGTTGGCAACTTGTTAATAACACCCTCTTAAGAGTAAGTCGAATTTTGATATAATGGATATTATTGTTTTTGACAATTATATATTTGTTTCATTTTATATATATCTTAAATTGGTTATATTGTCTTTCTACATATTTAATATATAGATAATTAGCACAACCATATTTAAGTAAAAGTGGTTGATATATGTAGATCAGTGTCATTTTCCACATTTCAAAACTAATGGCATCAATCAACTTATATCAACCAATTTTACTTAAATGTGATTGCTAGTTGATGACCAAGTTTATGGAAGGACTAATAGATTTGTGAATTAAAATATAAATATAAAAAATATAAAGCCAAAATATATTTATAATGTTAAATAATATATCAACCAATTTTACTTAAATGTGGTTGCTAGTTGACGACCAAGTTTATGGAAGGACTAATAGATTTTTGAATTAAAACATAAAAAATATAAATCCAAAATATATTTATAATGTTAAATAATTAATTATTTAACATTATAAATATATTATATGATATATATGAATGAATATATTAATATATGATAAATATTTGAATATATGAATATATTAATTCCATGTATTACCATCGTTGATGATGGTTGACCGTGGGAGACCATGATTGGCAATGGTTGACCAAGTTTGACTATGGTTGACCATGGTTAACTATGGTTGTTTATGGTTGCTTATGAAACATTATAGTTGACCATGGTCAACTAAGGTCAATCAAACATGGTTAACCAAGGGCAACATGTTCAACTAGAGTCAACATGGTTATCCACAGTCAACTAGGTCAAGCATAGTCTACATGGACATACATAGTCAACATGGTCAACCATAGTCACGTAGTCAACGAGGTAAACCATGGTCTAGTATGGTTAACCATGTTGACTACATGGTCAACATTAGTGAACATGGACAACCATAGTCAACATGGTCAAGCATAATCTACATGGTCATACATAGTTAACATGGTCAACCATAGTCATGTAGTGAAGATGGTCAACTATGGTTGACCATGTAGTCAATGATGACATAATCAACCATGGTCAACCATGTTCAACTATAGTCAACCATAGTTAACATGGTCAAACATCCTTAACCGAGGTCAACCATAGGCTATCATGGTCAACCATTAACAATCATGTTTAACCAAAGTAAACATTTTCAACCAAAGTCAACATGGTCAACCATGTTAATCATGGTCAACATATTGAACAATAATCATCCATGGTCAACCATAGTCAACATTGTCTACCATAGTGAACCATGGTAAAGAATGGTCAACAGGGTCAACCATGTTGACTATGGTTGACAATGGTTTACTTAAATGTGGATGACCATGTTGAACCATGTAGACTATACAAGACCACATTTGACCATGGTTAACTATGGTTGTTTAAGGTTTCCCATGAAAATCTATAGTTGACTATGGTTGAGCATAGGTGATTATGATTAACAATGGTTGTCTATTTATGAAAATGGTTGACTATGGTTGACCAAGGCTGACCATGTTTGATTATGGTTGACCATGGGTTATCATGTTTGAATTTGGTTTACCATAGATGACCATGGTTGACTGTGGCTGACTATTGTTAACCATGTTGACTATGATTGATCACGGTCAACCATGTAGTCTATGATTGACTATGGTTAACCATGTTGACTATGGTTGACCATGTAGACTATGTATGACCATGTTAAACCATGGTAAACTATGGTTGTCTAAGGTTTCCCGTGAAAGTGTTTAATTGACTATGGTTGACCGTGTTTGACTTTGGTTGACCATAGTTAACTGTGTTTGAACATAGTCACCCATGGTTAACTATTGTTTAGTATGATTGGCTTACATCACAATGTGACATTGTTGAAGGGCTATTTTTTATTTTGGTGTGAGTACATGTTTTTCACATTACGACATTAGGTTATGTTTGTCACATTGCAATGTTGGGTTTTGTTCAACACATAGCGACGTCGAGTTATGTTCGTCACATTATGACGTAGGGTTATGGCCATCACAATGCAACATCAAGTTTTTCTCATCACATCATGAGGTCTATCTATGATCATCACACTATGAAGTTAGTTTTTTTTTGTTAGATTATGATGTAGGGTTATGTTCGTCACATTGCAACGTTGGATATGTTCGTCACATTCCAACGTCGACTTATGCCAAGATGACATTGAAACGTTGGGTTATGTTCATCTCATTGTGACATTGGGCTTTGTATGTCACATTGTGAACTTGGGTTATGTAAGTCATATTGTGACATTGGGTTTTGTACATCATATTGCGCCATTGGGTTTTGTACGTCGAATAAAAATGTTGGGGTATACATTTGACATATTAGGGTTATCACATTCCAACGTTGGCTTTTGTTTGTTACATGATGATGTTAGGTTATCTTCGTCACATTGCGATATTGGGATATGTTCGTCACTTTTATTTAAATACGTCGGGTTATGTTCATGTAATTGTGACATTCATCTAGGTTTGTCACATTGCAACATACAACGTTCTATGTCACATTGTAATGTTGGGTTTTGTACATCACATTGCGACATTGGGTTTTGTATGTCAAATTGCAACAATGGGGTATGTTTGTCATATTGCTATGGTGGGATATGTTTGTCACATTGAGATGTCAGGTAATGTTGGAATGCATCGCAATGTGATGTTGGTGAAAGGTTATGTTCGAATGCGACAACGAAATATGTTTTTCATGTTGTGATGTCAAGTTATGTTCATCACATTGTGACGTCGAGTATCATCACATTGCAACATCAGGTTATGTTTGTCACAATGCAATGTTGACACATTGCAAAATGGGTTGTGTTCGTCACATTGCGATGTTGGATATGTTCGTCGCATTCCAACCTTGGGTTATGTTAATGACATTGCAATGTTGGGTTATGTTCATCTCATTGTGACAATGTCTTTATATGTCACATTGTGAAGTTGGGTTTTGTAAGTCACATTGTGACATTGGGTTTTGTACGTCAGATAAAGTTGTGGGGGTATGTTTTACATATTAGGGTTATCACATTCTGACACTGGATTTTGCTTGTTACATTACGATGTCGAGTTATGTTCGTCACATTGCGACATGGGGATATGTTCATCACTTTTAGTTAAAGACGTCGATTATGTTCATCACCATTGCAATGTCGAGTTCTATTCATGAAATTGTGACATTCAACTATGTTCGTCACATTGCTATGTATGGCTTTGTATGTCACATTGCAATGTTGGGTTTTGTAGATCACATTGTGACATTGGGTTTTGTACGTCAAATTGCAATGACATGGTATGCTCGTCATATTGCTACGAAGGGATATGTTTGTCACATTGTGACGTTGAGTGATGAAAGGTTATGTTTGAATGCGATGTCAAAATATGTTCATCACATTGTGATGTCAGGTTATGTTCATCAGATTGTGATGTTGAGTATCACCCCATTGCAACATCACGTTATGTTCGTTAGAATGCAATGCTGACACATTGCGAAATGGAAGTTTTGGCGAAGTTTTGGAAAAAAATTCTAATGAAGTTTTCCCTTTGTCACAAAGATAGGAAATTTGAATTAATGCAATGTATCACATGGAAAAAACTTCCCTATGATGTGATGTAAATTAAAACTTGATCATATTTTATTGGATCATAGGTAAATTAAAACTTTATCATATTTTAATTGGATCGAAGTCACATGAATATCAAGTACCTACATTTAGATACTTCACTCAAACATGACTATATATGAAATAATATTTATTGTTGCTATAAAGATTTGCATTTAGTATTTCCTCAACCATTAAATTTATTATTTCATGAATATGAATTAAAATAGTTTTTGTGTGAGTGTACATATTCTTTCATAGAAGTAACTTACATTATAATAATTAATAATATTTATCTTTTTTTTTTTTTGTTAATTTGTGCGGGACCTGTTGGCTACGCGATTAACCTGTGGCTTGAGAAACCGCGACTCAGGGGCATCTAATCCGTCAAAATCACTCGGGGATTGCACCCAGCCTGAGCCACACCAACCCTTAACATGGTTGGATTTTTTGTCCCCGTAGGTTTTGAACGGGTGACTTGAACAACACAGAGTGGCTTAACAACACACTCCGTCACCGACTATCCTACACCTCGTGGACAATAATATTTATCTTTATTGTCTATTAAGAATCTACATTTTTAGTTATTTATTATTATCTTAGTTTATTTTTTTCAATATCAAAACAATTATTTAAAATTTAATTATTCTATATTTAAAAATATTAAAATTTTATAGACAAAAAAATTCAATTATTTTATTTTAAGTATTCCAAATTTTTTTCAAAAACATTAATTTCAAATTTAACTAATCTCTCACAATCATGCTATATAAACTATTCAATTAAATTGATTGAAGCTTAAATATTAATTAAACTTATAAAACATTAAATATAAATTACTTTATTAATTTTTGTAGTTTAGTAATTTATTAAGATTTATTAATTATTAAACTTTATAAATTTATTGAACTTTATTAATTATTAATTTGTATTTTAGTAATTTATTAAACTTGATTAATTATTAAAATTTATTGACGACGATGATGATGATGATTAACGTCCACTAAGATCGAATTGGTCTATCAAAACTTCAGAGGGTAACTGATTACTTACGATTCTTTAGAATTTTGTTTCTGTGCTCGGAAATCATTAAGAGAAGCTTTCCAAGATCACCATAGTTTTGTTGAGTTAAGAGGTTAGGAAGGTTGGTAGTGTGACAAATATTTTGAAAATGAGATCTAATCTGGGCATAGGCTGGACAATCTAAGGGAAAGTGTTTTTCATCTTCAACCTTCTTAGTGTCACAAAGGTAACACACTCTTTCATCCCATGGTGTTTTAGGAATTGACCAACGCCTAGTTTCACTATGGAGCTGGTGAGAATTTCTTCTTATCTTAGTAATGCTTATTTTTTTCTTTACACTTGTCAAAAAAGATATATAATTTTGATCTTCTAGATTAGGTTTGATTACATCCTTATAATACCTTAATTTTCTTTTTTCCTCTAACTCTTTATGACACCACATTTTCTCCTTAAATTTTGATTTGATGATATTTTTAATAGTATCTTTATTCTGCAAAATGGTGTCTTCCATGATTCCCCAATAGTTTGGCCAAGAACAAGCATCTTTATGCTATCCTCGCTTGAGTCGATGGTGGTTACAACTCAATTTTGAATAAATTTTAGGAAGCCTCTTGTCTTCCATGTTGTTTAACTTTTTCTTATACATTAGGTATATATTCATTGTCATGCTCTCAATGGGGGAGATGCTTGTTTCTAAGAGGAGGATGGGATAGGGTGTATTTCCTTTAATTTTGATATTATAGGTTATAAAATTCTTTTGTATTTTCTCTGTCATTATCCAGGATTCACAAGAGATACTACAGCCCCATACTTCACATCCATAAAGAATAACATGTGTAACAAGAGTCTCAAATAGGAGTTTCTTCTTATCCCATCTCAAAATATTTTTTGATTTACAATTGTTTTCAAGCCCATAATAAGCTTTCCATCCCCCAATAATAATTTTCTCAATGCTATAATTCTGGTTGAGTTTGTGGTGAATATCAATTCCAAGATATTATATGAAGCTACTTCCTCCAATTTGTTGTCGTCATATAAGAAGGTATCATAAGTGATCTTATTGGATTTAATAATCATGACCTTAGTCTTATCAATATTAATAGTCATACCCATATTGGAGCAAAAAGCCTTGAGGATTCTTAGTTGGTTTCCAAGATCATGGGGAATCCTTTCCATAAGAATGATATCATCGGCATAAAGAAGAATATTGATGACTATACCAGTGAGAATAGGGCTGACACAACCTGATTTTTCTAAGCAATCTTCTAACTTGTCAATGTATATGCCAAAATGGGTAGGGGACAAGGGACAACCTTGTTTGACTCCAATATTGTAGTTAATATCTTTCGACTAGCCCTCAATGTTTTTAAACTTAGCAATAAAGTTCTCATGCATCCTTATTACAACAATCCTCAACTCGAGAGGCACATTGATCTCTTCCAACCTATTCCAAAGGTTTTTCCTAGGAACCATGTCAAAATCTTCTCTAAAGTCAACAAAAAAACAAAAAATATAGGTTTTAGTATTGTGGAAATCCTTTGCAATGATATTAAAGGTAACAAGATGGTTCATAGTTGAATGATATCTCCTAAACCCGGCCTGGCCTTTAGCTCTTTACTGTGACTTTCTAGCCAAAGGCTAATCTTCTTTTCCAAAATAATTCCATAAAGCTTGGTTAAAATTGGGCTAATCATAATGGTCCTATAATTAAAGGGAATGTTTTTATCCCCATTTTAAAAAATAGGAACAATGAGGCTTTGCATATAGGGTTTAGGGAAGCCCTAATTAACTGCTAAATTGATCCAGGTGGATATTGGTGGCCACCCACCTATTCCAACTGGCTCCTCTTGACAATTTTTAGTTCAACACATTCTTTTGTACTTCTTTGTAATTGTGGGTTCTACACTTTCGGGGATGTATGAATCCATACACATATTCTAGGTGGATACTGGTGGTCTCCCACTTAATCCAACTGGCTCATTTTGTATGTTTTCATGTCATCACATCTTGTTGTACTTCCATGGCCGTTTTGGGGCCCTATACAATTTTTTTTTGCTCGCCACAGTCAAACTGTAGACGAAGTCAGATTTTGACGGTGTAATGTGTATTTATCGAAAATACCTTTCCAACGGGCTATCACGCGCCTAAAACGTAGGTCTTATGCAAAAGTTACAACTCCGGGAAGTTGAGGTACCAACTTACCCATAGGGGCCCACATAACTTTTGGTGTTTCATCTCCTAGGGTTAGGTTTTTGGATGTCTAGGGTTTTGGCATTCATGAGTAATGTTAAAAAGGCCTCTGGAGCCTCATTGTAATCATTCTGCTCAGACGGATGCACATAGCAGCCACATCTCTTCTCATAGATAGATACCACCATTCGAGCAAGTGTTCAGTTCTGTAGTTTTACAGTTTCAACCTATTTCATTTATTCAATAGAATATATTGTTCATTGGATATCTGTGTTGTTCTTCATATGTATGTGTTTATTGTATTCAGTTTGTTTCGCTCCTAAATTTGGATCATAAATTGAAGAGCTTATGTATGTGAGGGATAAGTATAGGCCCTTCGATTTTAAAAATTTCATCTTGGTAGCCTTCAATATCCTTAGCTTTCCCATTTGCAAGCCGCTTAACCCCGAACTCTATGCATTCATCTAAAGAAAAAAATTCATCCTATTTAGGGACAATAAGAATGGTGTCCATTGCATTAGGGAACTCATAAGGACTTTTAAGGTAGGAATTCCAGTCCCTTAAGGGAATCATATTATTTTATTTAGTATTGTGGTTTAGAATTTGGCTCCAGAACTTCTTAGGATCCAACTTAGATAATTGTGAAATATGCTCTTTCCTTTTATTGATATAGTACCTTTTTTTCCTTTTACTTAGGGATTTCTATGTATTGATCTTATCGATTTTTAAGGACTGATTAGAAACATCCCTAATGGATTTCCTACCAATTTTAAATTCTTTATCATACCAAGGGTTGGTCGTTCTATTATTCTTTTTAAAGGACACATTGAAAGAGAACTTGTTAATAGAAGTGGAAAGGGTAGTTGTAAAATTATGATAGAGTTATTCAATGTTGTCCTTATAAGTTAGGAGATTTAATTTACTATTTAAATCCTTTAAGAAAAGGTCAACTTTACTTTTGTCAAAGTGTAATTTCCTTTGATAGTCATAATTCTCTTCAATGATGCTTGTTATAGAAAAATTTTCCTCACCCCATGCAACTTGCTTGGATGGCCTTTCCATTTTCCTATGCAGACTTGAAGTCCCCTTTTGTACTTCCCAGAGCCAAAAAATCATATTTTTCCACATATACGTGCCCTACAAGTTAGACAACATGCTTATACGCAGGTTGCACCATTGCAGCCCGTGTACACCGAGTTTGGTGGTCAAAATTAAAAATTGTGTCAAGTTTCCATGTCACGTCATGAGATCCACGATCCTTGACCTTCCATATACTGGAAACATTCTGAATCATCCCTTTAGTTCCAGTTGAAGGCTATAAATTGAGCCATATCCAAGCCGTGGAAGAGGAGAGAATTCAACTTTTGAGAGCAAAGATAATCTAGAGAAATTTTCACTTCACATTAAGTCTGGATCCCTTTATCCTTGAAAGTCTGAACACATTGTTCAGCCCCCAAGTTCTTCCTTCTTTGATGGAGAACCTCATTTTCTCCTTTATATGAGATTTCCTTTGATGGAGAATTGAAGTGGTGGAGGCCTAGCTGGAAGGGACTTAGTTTCTCGGTTCCGAGATGTGCCAACACGGAATTTTGTCACTTATACACTTCTATTGATCATTTTTAAATAGAAATACTATTTTCTCTTCCAATTGATATCTTGAAAATATTTGAATTATTATTCCATGGGAATATTTGTTATGAATGTTAATGGATTATGCTATTGTATATTCTAACATTATATATTATCACCATATGATAATATATAACAAATAGTTGTGTGCTCAACGATGGTCTTCATCGAACGTCCAGACGAGGTAGGATCTTGATCTTGTCTGGTTATCATTTTCATTTATATAGAATACTTGAGATTAGAGTTGATTTATGCAGTCATTCCGTCTATTGTGGTTTACCCCATGCCATAGAGTGATTTCCCTCTTAACATAATTGGCGACCATATTGGGGATTGATCTTTTGTTTTGGGTTTTGGAGTGTTTTTCTCCTTGACTTGCTCAAAAGCCTATTTTTACTTTACATCTAAGTTTATTGGCTTAACCCTTTCTCGGGAAGTGTTTTACTACATATACCCGGGCTTCCCCTTGACATACACGTACTATCCTTCTATAAGGTGCGTACATACGCGAGTTTTTCTCAAACAATTGTGTACATCAACATTTTAGGCTTGCTGACCGATTTTGGTGTTTGTTGAGTGAGGTTTGATGGTTGTTGAGTTTTCTTGGGTCTCTATCCTAACTATTGAGTGCTTGCAGAGTGATAGGAAACCTTATTATTGTTAAATTTTTGGGCGATTTTTCTTTCTTATCATCTTTTTCATTGGTTGTCCTTGCATCTTGGTCTAAGTGTTTGCTTCTTGGTATCCTACTTGTCTTGTATTTTATTGCTTGCATTAGGGTATACATATCAAGATTCTATTCAGTCCTTGCATTTTCATTTCTTTATATCAAAAATACAAAAAAATTTCATTTTGCATTATGACATTTTCTCTTTTAGTTGTTTAGTATTGATCTTGACATATGAGGAAAGATTG
This sequence comes from Picea engelmannii, assembly GCA_009831015.1. Taxonomy (NCBI): domain Eukaryota; kingdom Viridiplantae; phylum Streptophyta; class Pinopsida; order Pinales; family Pinaceae; genus Picea; species Picea engelmannii. The sequence continues at coordinate 675,389 of ML785081.1, read as the reverse complement.
CATCTTATTGAAATTGTAGAGTTGCATTGAAAGTTGCATTTGAAAAGCTTACCATGTTTTTGAGAATTTAAGATTAGGACTTAGCACTATGTTCATATTCATTTCTTTGATATGCTGAGTCATAACATTATTGGTTTCACGACCACGTCTCTTCAGTAAACAAAGCCATTAAAAGTAACGTTGATTAATTAAAATTGATTAGAAACGATTTTATTTTCCAGAGTACACAAACACGCATAGGATATAAGGCCTTGTAATAGGAATTTGTGAGTAAACTTCTCCAAAGATATTAAGCTAAACATATGTGTCTGACCGAGGAGTGGTGAAATCCATTGTGTAATTAGTGACGTCAAGATGCTCCGCTCACACTGGATTTAAGCACGAGGTTGCGTGAAGTTGGTTGCAGAGATATCCCTCTAATACCTTCTTAGCGTCTGAGATATTTCTGGGGATCTATTCGTATTTGGGGGTCTTTCTAGTACCTTTACCTCCATCAAAGGTGGTGGTTTCAATATTTCAAGATTTGTTACCCTACCCATAAGGTGGACCTGACTTACGATTGTTCTCTTGCGCATTGGTTATATAATGGTGGCTTTAGTTGCTTGACATAGGTAACCATATAGGTTACTTGCAGGGGTTATTCTGCATGTACCCTAAGTTAGACAAGGGTCGGACAACACACAACTTTTATGGAGGATTACCTATCTGGGGGGTTCTGACCGACTACGATGTTAAGCCCACGAGGGCCCTTATAACTGATTTTGATACCTCCAATATTTTGAAGGGAGTCTCAGGCCCCTCTTGGGTGAGGCATATCTACTCTAGTGAGGCAGGCCCCTTTTCAACTATTATATCCTGTTTGTGTGCATTTATCCTTTTTGTTTATTTTGGTGTGCTCTTTGATTGTTAGTTGGCCCTGGGATTTGGTTTTATATCTCGAGTATTTAGTCATCGTAGAGCCAAACCAACTTCCTCGCAGGTCTCACCATTTATTGAAGTTACCACCGCATCTTGAGTATTTTCCTTCTAAAAGGAACAAAGTTACTAAATGTGGTACACTTACCTCCACCTACCAGACTTGTGATTATACAATTATGAGTACTGATTCGAGTCAGAAATATACAGGGAGTCCCTCGACTCCTATACCTACTGTAGTTAACAGGGTTCCTTCGACTCCTTCAACCACGACGGTTGTAGTGCTGGAGGTTCCCGTCATCACTCCTATCTGGCATGTGATTGCTACTCAACCCATAGTAACGAACCCTTTCAGGTCTCGTTTTGGTATGCTTGGATACAATTCTTAGTCCATACCTTCGGTATCTAACCCTTTCTCTTTTGGTATGCCAAATATGACATCACAACTTTCGTCCTCCATTCCAACGAATAATGCAAATCCTAGTCTTGGACCTGGGGGCATGGATCTTCTACATACTCCTCTCTCATTTGGTGGAGGTCATATTCCCAAAATGACTCCTACGGTTGGAAGCCAACCTCCTTTTCCTCTCGGGTCTAATCCTGGTCTCAATGCTCTTGGATGGAGTACTCAACTGGGTGGACAAGCTACTTCCTATGTTCCATCATTTTCCCCTTCCTCCTCCATGTCGATTCCGACTAACACATTTGTTATGACGAATCGAACTCTATCCTTTGGATTTCCAACCAGGGGGAGTCAGTTTCACGCTATGGGAAACCCCCATCCTGGAGCCACTCCAGTTGGGGGGAATGTTTATAACCCTCAGTATACCATTTCTACAGGTATGGTGCCCATACAACCTCTTATGAATCAGTTTGGAGGAGGATATTACCATACTAGATAGGGCCATGGTGTATACCAGAACCCTGGATGGTCTATAGTCCCTCAACATCAATCTTTCTCAAGAGCATGGGCTCAAATGTCGCAACCCCGGGTCCCTTTTTTGGCCACGCTTAATTTTCAATATTTGTCAAGATTAATCAATGACCCAGTGCATCACGTTCCATCATGGCCCCCCATCCCCACCAAGCTTCCTTCAGACATTCTGAAATTCGAAGGAAATACTGGCGAGGATCCAGGTGATCATGTTACTAATTTTCATCTTTAGTGCTCATCTAATTCTCTTGATGACGATTCTATTGTTTTGAGATTGTTTGAACGCACCCTCATTGGGGTTGTAGTGAAATGGTACATTGAGTTAGCAGGGGGAACATACATAAATTTTAATCAGATGGTTTTGGTCTTTCTCAACCACTTCCAGTTGTCAGTTCGTTATGATGCCGAAATAGAAACTATGTCATCCCTTCGCCAAGATAAAGCCACACATATCTCATACCATATCCAAGAGTGGCATAGATGAAAGAGCTTGATTAAAGCCTACATTCCTCTAGAGTTTATGTTGGAGTGGTTCCTTAAATACCTATTTCCTTATATTTTGAAGGATGTTTCTACATATGGGGTAACATCTGAGGAATAATATATTTTCAAATCCCAACAATTGGACCTCATATATGCTCTGTTTGGGATGTTGTATGGAATTCTTCCTAATGCACCAAGGTCAAATTACGACCCTATACAAAATCCTGGGCCTCATGCCAATGGCATCATAGGCTCTGCAAATGCTAAGTCTACAAACTTGGTGACGAACCAGTTGAAGGAGTTGTATCTAAGACAGTTTGTATCAGGACAAGCTTCATCTTCGTCCCCCATTCCCACTCAGTCGACAGATGTGCATTTTATACAATCGTCGACCAACCCAAATGGTAACCAACAACTAGGTGGGAATAGAAAGAAAGGACGAGATAATAATTGTAAGGGTGGGAGAAATAATAACAAATCTAAGGACAATGATAACAATGATGGATTGAATAATAATGTTGGTGAGGGAAAGAAAGAAAAGTGGAAGGTGAACTTTCCTTGTAAAATTTGTAAAGATGATCACCTTACCCACCTATGCCCCAAACTTGAGGAATCCTCGAGGCTCTTATCTCAACCACTCATTGTGCTAACCAATCTGTTTCTGCATAATTAGCACATGGCTTCGAGCTCCTCCAATATTGGAAATGCGTCGAGTGGGAATAAAAACCCCTTGGCACATGAAGGTGACCATTTCTGCATTAATATGGTTAAGTCTCAAATTAATGTAGCCACTCGATCTTGTGATCACAGTTGTTCACATACTATTATAGGTCCAAAGTCTCCCCCTCCTCCAGAAACACCTTTGTAGATCGAAAATCCAAAGCCTCCACTTCGTATTCCGAAAGGATTACTAAAATGATCTACCCAAAATCCTAATTTTAGAGATGCCCAGAACTATTCGATTGTCAAAGATCTGGCTCAAACCCCTTATGCAATGTCGGCTTTGGAGGTGCTCCAAACATGTCCTTCACATAGGAATGCCTTGTTATCTGTGTTAGGATCTCTAGACCCATGTAGCTCAAAGGTTATTAATTTTGACATCACAGATGTTAATCCTTGCTTGCCTTACCACATGGCCTTTCAAATCCATGTGGATTAAACGAAATATTGTTAGATTTTTAGTGAGATATGGCTCATGTATTCCTTTTAAATTTTCTGTCAACAATTACTTGAACCATAACTACTGCAGCAAACCAAGATCACAAGAAGAAGATCCATGCACAAGTACACAAGAAGTATCCTGGGAAACCCTTCTCAACAAGGGAAGAAAACCCAACCAATCCTTTACTATATTCCTCAAGAGAAAGACCTCCCACACCATCACCAAAAACTAGCACACAAGAGGGTGCTGCAATTCTCATAATTTCATACCACAATTTCTGAAATCATGAGATGACACAATGATAAGTGTGTTTCCTCAATGGGGATTCACCTTTATTTATATCAGAATTGTCACATCAAATTATGTGTCTATTGGCACAATAGGGCCAACCTCAATAACTCAAAATATAATTAGGAAATACTGGGTTCTCAAGGATATTTAATATAAGGATATTTCATATCTCTAATATAAGGATATTTCATCTCATCGTGTTTTGATCCATTAGGAAACACTGGGTTCTCAAGGATATTTACACACGACTCTTGGTTATCATCATAGGATCCATCTCATGGTCAAGTAAATCTGTCAAAATCTTGTGAAGCCATATGGCTTCACACTCTTGATGCTATATACTCTACTTCTGTGGTACTCAAGGCCATAGGGTTTTTGTTTCATGTTGCATCAGGAAATCATGGAAATATTCACGGTAAGACAACAAATGGATGTGCTCTTATGGTCCTCTATACTCTCTGCTCAATCTGTATCGACGCATCCTACAAACTCAAGTTCACACTGGAGGCATATCTCAAGCCATATCCAACTGTTCCCCGTATATATATCACAATACATGATTTACTGCTATCCAGTGAGTTTGTCTTGGTTGACTCATGGATTGACTAAATACATATATTGCATAGCATGAATTAGGTCTGGTGTTAACCAGATACATCAATGATCCAATCAGTTGTGGATCAATATCATCTGAATCATCATCATTTTCTTCAAATCCATCATGGTGGTTTTGCAATCTATCATACTGAACTTATTTTAATATTCCCGCTGTATGTTTTCCTTGACTTAAGAAAAATATCATCGGTCCTCAGTCATACTTCTTGTCCCAAGAAGTGGTGTTTTATACTCATATCCTTCATCTCGAAATCAGAAGTCAAGGATTGATTGTATCTAACAACAAGGATTTCTGAATAATTCATCAAAATCAGGCTCTCATTACTAACACTATAATAATATAGGTTTGGATCAACAATACTTTTCCTGAGACCCAAACTCATTAAGAATCCATCTATTTGACGTAGTTTTCCAACTCATTGATGGTAGCACAGATGGAAATGTATCAGATTACTGGATCAATATGTCTCATCATAGTTCACTTCCTCTACTTGTGAGAATCTTTTGACTACAAGTCTCATTTTATATTTCTCGATACTTCCATCAGTTGTATGTCTTTTTGCCACTTGCAAAGTTTTGTCAAGCCTTTTATAGCTTACTACAAAGTACCTAGGAATACCAACTGGAAAAACTGTATTAATAACTATCTCCATCTGGACTGTTGAAGAGGAAGAAGGTATTGTTTCTCTTTCTGTATTAGTTTGACTCTTTCTGAATCAAGTGACTCCCTCTGAAATCTGAAGGATAAAATTATTCATTTGTTGGTTAGCCTGCCTGGAACAAGAAGTTTGGATCATATTCTGAGCTCTGGTTGGCCTCACGAGATGATCATCCATCAAAGTGTTGGTTACTTTGAGTTAGGTTTCGACAACCATTGCCCTAGCTTGTATGTTATCCTCTAATTCCACATGAATTTGCTCATCTGATTTTGGTTGTCCTAGCTCCCCAATTTTGGTTGAGCTTATTACATATCTTGATTGAATTCTTCAACTCCTTTTCTAGATTTTCTCCTACTCATTGATAGTTATCCAGTGCAATGTAGTTTAGCTCACCTTCTCAATTAGTCATCAACAATATATTTTCTGGGGAATTTGGATTGTATTTTTCCCATTTAATTATTTTGTCTAGACCTACTTTGATTCTAAAAAATACCCTATTTTTTGTTTGAACTCTATCTATCTATTCCATGATGTGGGAGACTTTCTTCTAGAAACTCTGTAATCTGACATACATCTCTATAGCTATATTTTGAAGCTCTTTCCTTATTGCCTCAACACATGTTTTGACTTCCTGGACATTGTTCCATTCGCCTCTGTAGTATTTCATTTCTTATTCCAAGGACCTTTTATTTTCCTTATACTCTTTGATTTATTGCATCATGATCCTTAATTTTTGTTCATATGCCTGTGTGAAGGCCACACCAACTGAAGCGATTAACATAGGGAAATATTTAATATTTTCTAATATAACTATATATGTCGTTGTTAATAATGGGGCTACTCCAACCACTGGTAGTTTTCTGATTTTCTATTGGATAATCTTGCCTAACTCCTTATCAAATCTAAAGGAGTACAAGTTGGCTAACTTTCGGGCCTTTGTTAGTGTGTAATACCCCAATCCGAAATCTCCCAAGGGAAAATTTCCTCCAGTGAGGGGAGTATATGAAGATAATCATGGGAAATCCATGCCCATAAGATCTGAGCTCAAATATTGTTGTTTTCTTTTCATCTCATCTTCTTATCTCTTTCATTGTTCTTCTTATTCTGTTGTATTTTTTTCCTCTTCTTGTCTTTTCTCCACTTTTGTTGTTTTTGCTTATTTTATTTTCCGCTCAGCTTCTTCCTCCTCCCTTTCTTATGTTCTTTTGCTGCTACTATTGTTGCTTCTACTGTTTTTCTCTTTTTCTCCTCTTCCTGTTGTTCTCTTGCCTTTCATTCTTCTTCGTTTCTTCTTTGCTCGACTACTGCTTATGTTGCGTCTCTTCTTTATTCTTCTATTCCACTTCAAATTTTAATTGGTTCTCTTCTTATAGCCTCTTTTTCTCTATAGCTATGACTCTTTTCTGATCTTGCACTCTGACTATATGTTGAGAGCCACTTCCCCTTCTAAAAATTACATCATTGTAGGTTCTCATCCTTCGATGGATTTCTTCATCCTCCTAGACCTATGACTCGTAACTCCATTTGTATTTCCATTTTCTACAATGAATATTGATGAGCTTTAGAGGGTCATTCATACAAAATATTTCTTCATTGAAGTGGAAAGAGGCCAAGGTGTCCACTTTTTCTTGGGATTCCTTAATATCCTTGAAAGAGTAAGAACCCACCCATAGCAGCAGAGGTGACCACACCAATTTCTTGTCTCTGTTAAATGTTGTGCCTACTCCAAGTATCATAGTATGATAGGATATCTCCTGTAATACCAGTCTTTCAGGGATAAGTTTAGGAATCAAGTGTGGGGATTTCGTGGCACCGTAGCATCTGATATACGTTTCGTATTCGAGTACATACCAATCCCCGATTCATCCTACAATGCATTGAGATTTATTTTTCATGCAGAGAGAATGTGAAAAAAACAATAGATTAAATAAGGGAATCAAGAAATTTTCACAGATCTGTTGGTACTCAAAGTGGTACTTGTGCTCTCAGAGAATTTTGCAGTAAATATGGATGGGAGGTTCACTTAGCTTCCAAGCCCAACCCATCTATGGGTATGCATGGACCAAACACATCATGTCAAGTAGGTATGATGACATACGAAAAATGTGAAATTTACCAAGGGCCATGTGCTTCGTGGTAGTGAGTGTTTGTGCCAATGTTGAAGGTAAAATATTTGTCCAGTTGAATGATGGTCTAGAAGACATAACATAATGAATGAGGGGTACCCATGATACCTTGAACTTTTGTGCATATAGCCATAAATCCTACATATCATGGCTACTACATACTAACACAGATCCTGATGGAATTTTTAGGATATTCATTCAAGGCTCTAGCCTTGGACTACTTACCTAGTCGCCACCAATTTTTCATGAGGTCCCTAGGACTTTGGGGAAATCCTTTCACCATTTCTTCATCCAATGCTAATTCCCATTAATCAAGATGATAAAAATTATTTATGACTAAAGGATAGAAATAATCCATTGGTTGGCCCTTTACATTGATTATCTATCTATTATCTATGTGGGTATTCTTAACAATCCAAGAAATGGCTTCTGCGCAAGGAAAAAATTGTTGTGTGAGATGCTATCCTATGAAATTTGGATCTATTGATAATATTGTATACCTCGAAGTTAGGTTCCTTCTCTGGAAGCTGAGGAAAAGTATGATTGTCAAACATTTGATAAAATTTCCCATTTGAAAGAGGTATATTTGTCGATGAAACATTGTGTATCATTGTAAACCAGTCTAGATGAGTCAATATCAGCTTATTCCTCTTCTCTACTGGAAGAGACCTCAATATTAAGGGTCTTATTGGGTTTCTCATCCTTTCTTTTGGGTGGAGACATGATTGAACCTGAAAAACATATGTTATATCACAACAAACAAGTTTTATCATTAGTTCATGTGAAATTGGATAATACAAGCAATCAACGAAGGGATTCCATTTGTTTAAAAAATTGAGAACTAGAAATCCTTGGACTAATAAGCATTGTGAAAGGATCTATGGGAAGTAAATACTTCACCATTTTCTTTTTAATTGCAATTGTTTCTATTTGAAGGGAAGGGGATAAGAAACAGGAGGTTATAGTCGAATAGGGGGAAGGTCATAATCGTAAAACCAAGGTTTGATTAAAAACATTATGTGCACCATTGACCATGAAGCTAGCAAAATGGGAGCCGAATCATAACCATTTTCCACACACCATCCATGGTGTATACTAAAAGATAATGTTTTGAATAGGGCTGTATGGGAAATCGAGACCCCCCATGAGCAAGAATAGTTACCAGATAAAAGGGGAGAACTGAGATGGGGGATGCACCCTATATCAAAGTTGTAGCCAAACCCAATTTTTTCGGTGTGCAAGAGAGGGTTTTGAGCATAAAAGAAGAAGGCGTCAGGGTGTTACCTATTCATTCTAAAAATTGAATTTAAATGAAGCTTATACAAAAACAAAGGGGGTTCATTATGATATCGACCAATGGGCTCAATTTTAAATGCAGTCCTCTTTTGGGGGGCTAGTCTATAATTTTAAACCAATGGAAGATTAGAACTAAAAGGATAAGAAGGGTTAAAATCAAATCATACCTCTAGTTCGCAGGTATGACTTGAATGGTGTTCACAAATGAAGACTCAGTGAGCTTGTTCTCCCATTGATTCATTTTCTCATATCGGTGAGAAATGATGAAAAAAGGGCTTTGAAATGGAGTTAAAAGGCTTACAAAATCCTTGACGTGAAAGAAATTATCGTACAAGTCTGTGAGTATGATACATGCAAAGGTGACATTTGTGGGGTCTGTCTGTATGTTGTCGAGAGAAAGTGATTTTCGAGCTAGTGTATTGGCCTAGAAATATGATTTGGTCACCAATGTATTGGCCTTGAAATGTGATTTTCTCACCGGTGTATCAACGGGCCAGAGCTATCTCATCTTCGATGGGTCGAGAGGCATGTCCTTTGTGTATTTTCTCTGCTATGTATCGACCGATACCCTAGATATTTATTTTTTCTCTGCTCAAGTTTGGAGGAAGAGGAAAGGAAATTTGAAATTCAAATATTTGCAAGCAAGAATTCTTTGAGTTTCTAGAGCCAAGGACTTAGAGAGAAAATAAGGGGCCCAATTTATTCACTTAGAATAATTATCTTTAGATTCAAAGTAAATAAATTAAGGAAGGGTGTTGTTGTTGGCACAACATGTTGGTATTGTACTCATCAACAACAATAAAAATAGTGTTTATATAATCATTTCTTAATCCAATTCATTAACCACTTCACTTCAATTCCTTTTAAGAGCACATGCAACATTAGTACCAATTAGGTCATGACAAAATTTGGCCATTTCTAAGCATTATCTTTTCCATAGTGCATAACCATTTCACTCGACTATTGACATACGACTATATTAAGATTTGAACCCTTTGCTACAAGAAATTGCAGTCTTATAATGTAATTGTAAATAGAACATAGGAACTATTTGATTTCATCTAGACAAGTGTAATTAAAACCTTCACACAGACAAATCATTCTACTATGTTATCTAATAAATAGTATAGGAACAAAGAATCTTCTATTTATAAAACAATATATCAAACGATTGATTTGGAGAATATTTCTTATTAGAAGCATTCACTGACTTATCTCCCATGAATGATTTAATTAAAAACATATTTCATAAAGAATAAATTTCAATACAAATAAAATCCATGATTTGGTTCTATATGTAGAAGAAAACATGGCTTCTTGTAAAATTAATATTATAGATTTCCTAAAGAACAAATTTCAATAGAGATGCATCCTAATAACAATTTTGCACACACCCAATGTTCAACAAAATCCCAATGTAGGGATATGAAACTATAGATATATCCATAAAATCACATTGATAAAAAAACACAAACCAGATACATACCATGCGTTCTTAACTAAAATAGCCAGTTAAAACATTAGCTATAAAAAGATAAAAACACAAGTAAATTAGGGCCATTCTACATTAAATCTTTCAAAATATTATTTGAACTATAACATCTTCAATGAGATAGGGTTAAACATAAAAAAAAATGCTATAATAACCAACTCTAGTGAAAAATCACCCTTTACTAATGTTGGCACAGGGGCAGACCCAGGGTTCAACGCTCAAGAGCGCACCAACAAAACCCTAACTACCGACCCTTTCGACAACACCTGCGAAGCAGATGAAGTCTCACCTGAGGTAGAGGTAGGGGTGGTTGTAGGACTCAGATGTCTGCAACCTTAGCTGGGACACTGATATGTGATTATATCTTTTACAGGCACTTAGCATAGATAATTCATCAATATTTAAATCTTATGGTACTTCAAAGATAGAACAAAGCATCGCAGTGAATACTTAGACTAAAGATGATTCAGTACTTAGCCACATAAATATAGATTAGATTCAGTAGATCAAGCACTAAGCATCTTATATATCAGATCTAACATTCATTCATGTATCATAAGAACAAAGCATAACTAGATCTATTTAATCACAACAAGCACTTAGCCAAGAAGGAGATAAACACATTAAGTCGAAGCACATAGCATAATACACATAGTTACTGTGGTTCACCCCCACCCTGGGGCTACGTCCACAAAGTCTTCTTCTTTATATTATCTCGGTCAAGCGGTTACAACACAGAGCTTTAGTAACCCTTACTTCACACAGGACAAAAGATCTGCGCAACTCGCTAGATCCTTCTTCCTTGCACTTCAGCACAAAACTACAACAACTTGCATTGAGATTTCCAATCTCCTTACAATCATGCACAGAGCACTTGCAATATACATCTGATCACACAGATCCAACTACTAGCACTAAGCCTTTAGCTATACATCACATAGATGTACTACTACCATCCTCTACTTACATCGCATAAGTATCTATTTATAAATTACAAAATGGACCTAAGCATGGGTAAACCCATGGGTCGACATCCCTTTCCCTTTACATCAACCCAAAACCCTAAAAGGGACCCAAAATTAGGTCTTGCTTCCCTAATTTCCGCTTCGTGTTGAATTCCATATTCGGCAAGTTGTCGCAGTCCAAAAAACGGTCAAATATGACCAAGTATTCTTCAAAACTTGGTCAAGGGCCAACATGCCCCCAACACTCACCTGTGACTCATTCCAAGTCACTCAGGTCTGTTCAATTCCGCCTCGAATTCCTCGAGCTTGGCTTGAGCTGCTTCGACCTGCTGTAGTGCGACAACCTCTTGCTTAGTAAATTCTTGGATTATTGTGTCATTGAGCGGTCCTTCCAAGCGTTGTTCTGTAGTGATGACAACCTATTCGAGTTCATCTCCCTGGCTTTCAAGTTCAATGAACAGTTGCCTTTTCTTGGATTGGTTGAAGTTGTTGGGAGACTTTCATCACTTTACTTTGCAGCATATGTACCTGTTGTTGGGTTGTGCATTGTTCTACGAACCTCTTCATTCTTTCAACTGGAGTCAAAGTCTTTACCTGCACCTGTAGCATGTCTGCATGCTACTTTTCTTCTTGGAGTTGTGCCTCCAATGTCTGTAATTCTAGATTTTCTGCGAGGGTTTCATAAGTTTGGACGCTTCTAGCGCTCAACTGCTTACATTCCAAGGAAAAGGTTTTTAATCAGGCAACTGTTGGGTATGTGTTATATTCTTTGCATGTGTGTGTGTGTGGGTGCGTCAGATACGACAACTGTGTCTGACGATCCCTTCACCTAGGGATCTTCCATGTGCTTCAGGCGCTTTCCTAGGGGGGTCCCAGGGGGGGCAGGTATGCCCCCCCCTGGTTACGCGCAGCGTTCGGGGCAACGCCCCAAAATATTTTTGGGCGGTTTTTGCTATTTTTAGCGGATTTTGCTATTTTTAGTTGATTTTTAAATTAATCTCGGATTAAGGGATTAGGGTTTTGGTATCTACGGAATACCTAAAAACATTGTATATATTGTATGGAGAATGGTGAAATTCGATATAATGAAAATAAGAAAGGTTTTCCCGGTTGATGGTTTCCGGTATAAAATCTTTGTGTACTATGTGTATGAGCCATTGATTAATTTCTGTATTGCTTAAGAATCTATATGCATTGATTTACTTCACAGGTTTAAAACTTACATCTTGTATCAGAGCACATTTTTGGCTTCAGAGGGACGCCTTTGTTGCTGAGGGTTTGGCTCGGTCTTGACAGATCAAGTTTATCTTGGGTCTGTGATAAACCTGGGTTTAGTGGGAGCTTTTGCAGTGGATATTCGAGTAAAGTAAGAGGAATGGCGAGATCATCTAGAATCGAGATAGAGAAGTTCAACGGTAAAAACTTTGAGCTATGGAAGCTCAAGATGGAGGAC
>ML785081.1:624535-659549 GCA_009831015.1 Picea engelmannii | reverse complement strand
GCATTGTTGCCCTGGATTGTTGACTATATAATCCCCTGGACCCCTGGATGCAAAGAAAACAACAAGTGGGAGAATGTTGGGTATGTGTTATATTCTTTGCATGTGTGTGTGTGTGGGTGCGTCAGATACGACAACTGCGTCTGGTTATGCGCAGCGTTCGGGGCAATGCCCCGAAATTTGTTTTGGGCGGTTTTTGCTATTTTTAGCGGATTTTGCTATTTTTAGCTGATTTGTAAATTAATCCCGGATTAATGGATTAGAGTTTAGGTATCTACGGAATACCTAAAAACATTGTATATATTGTATGGCAAATGGTGAAATTTGATATAATGAAAATAAGAAAGGTTTTCCCGGTTGAGGGTTTTCGGTATAAAATCTCTGTGTACTCTGTGTATGAGCCATTGATTAATTTATGTATTACTTAAGAATCTATATGCATTGCTTTAATTCGTAGGTTTAAAACTTACATCTGCACTTCGAGCAGTGGCCTCTCTTAGATCTCTTATTTCTTGGGGGGTCTCGGGCATGGTGCATAGATCCAGATCCGTGATGTGTTGTTGGAGTTGTTGGATGACTTCTTCCAGTTGGGTCACCTGTTGTGGGAGACGGTCTTCCATATTCACTTCTATGACTGTCACAGAGTTCAGTTCTTTCTGAACCCTTTCCTGTACTTCAATTTGCTCAGCTAGTAACTGTGCCTTTTGCTAGTCCCACTTCACTTTCAGGGCAATCCTTTCCCATTCTGCCTCATTCTATTGTTCTAGAAGTGCTTTTTGTTCTTGCATCAAAGCCTAGGTGGCTTGTGCTGTGTCTTCTTGAGCTCGTCGAAGGCAAGATTTGACCTAATCAGTGATCTGGTGTAATTGAGTGGGCTCATCGCCTGTTCCTGATGTTCTGCTTATCAAGGGCACTATAGAAACTACTTGGCTGGATTGGAGTGCCTGCTACACTTCTTTGAGTTTGCCCTTGATTCGGTTGAATAGCTCCTCCTGCTTTGCTTCTTTCTTTTCTGCGAGCTCTAGTGAAACATCATTCAACGCGGTAATTAAGAAGTCGAAGTCATCCGGGGTAAGGGTAGTTTTAAGCGTGGTCTGGGTGGCCTTAGATTTCTTTCAGGAGGAGGGTTTTGGTGGTGTCATCTTTCTTTTCATGGAGGGATCCTCCTCCTCTCTAGGTGGAGTAACCTCGCCTTTGTTTTGTTCAACTTCTGTACCACCTAGCTCATCACCATCACCTCCCTTCATAGGTGAGATTGACATAGTCTTCGTGGATGTGCTAGGGACATATTGAACTTCTTCATCCTTCTTAGTCTTGCTTGGCCCAGGTGTATCCGACATAGCTTCAGGGCTTTCCTCGTCGGACATGTCTTTGGGGTCTGCTGCAACAAGGAGGTCTGTCGACCATTCCTTGGTAATCTCCTCCAAGTCATCTTCTGTCAACTTGTAGTAGGATTGGAGTTGTTGTTTATGCTCATCACCGCGTGCTATAATATAGGTGAAGTGGTGGTCCGTGTTGAATTTCATCAAAGGTCTAAACCTATGAAGTACGCTTGGGGTGATTCATGGTGTAGACTGAATTGCATTCTTCAGTTGGTTGAAGTAGGCGTGGAAGACAACATTGGACTACTACTGCTTGTTCATGTCGCTGGAGTACCACAACGTACAAAACTTCGCGGCTAGTGGTTCAAAAGGTTCGATCTCCAGAAAAGTGGTTCCCTCTGTCAGTTCCCAAGTGATGAAAGCGATGAGTATGAGCAACCAACTAAAGTGGAACTCATACCCTTGGTCTTGCGCTCCTCTGCAATCCATCTCTAACTGGTTTACAAGATACTATGCCCAATTCATCTGTAGTCCCTCGGCGCACTTCCCTGCGAGGTCAAATACAAATCCAGTCACCTGTGGTGGTCTGTTCTTACGAACTAACTTTCCCGCGATCAGCTGACATGCAAGGCACACTGTGCCACTCTAGATAGAGGCTACCTTGTAACCTCGCGTACCCTTCTCTACATCGCCATAAGTTTCCTTTATCCGCTGTGCTAGTGCTCGGTCTGAGGTCTTGCCTGTGTAAAAGTCCTGTGGGTCAGGGCCTTGCATGCTAAGTCCTGTGATCCGATTGATCAAAGTTGAATCCACAGTGATGCGGTGGTCCAACCATAAGTATCTGTCGTGGTAGCAAGACAACAACAACCTGACGCATGCATTGACTTCCTAGTGTCTTCCGAAGTGAGGGATCTTCATTACCTTGAGCAGTGTGGACTGCGTGAGGTTTTGGGTCCAGGACTACGGGACAATCTTAAGATTTATTCCTTTGGTCTTGGTTAAGTATTTATGCGGAGCTAACATGTTGTAGGTTTTGCGATCTCCAAGGTTAAAATCATTAAATTTCAGTGCTGCAAGCTTATCCTAGTCAGCACGTACTGCGTGCACCCCTTTTGGAAGATATGTGGTGATCAAGGTGTACTCAAAGTCTCTGGTTACACTGTTGTGGTTAATCTTTCCTCTCAAAGGTGGTATGTAAACTGACAGAATTTGTGGGATCAGCTTGGCATTTGCAATATCGTCTCTGTGCTTTGTTCTTGTCTCGGTCGTGGTTCTGGAAGGCCCTGCTCCACAAGCAGTGGAGGGAGAAGCTTGGATTCCTATTGTCGATGATTCTTGCACACCTGCAGACATCCTTCTCTCTGACGTGACTCTCTCAACCATTAGGTCAATCAAAACTTCTTCAACTACTTTCTCAACAACGTTGAGCTTGTCTGACATGCAAGCTTGGGTCCACTAGCTCAGGTGTGCAATTGAATTTAGAGACTACGATGAACAGTATGTTAACAAGGAAATGATCACAGGGTGTAGCAAAAAGTATTTTCGATGCGTGGTGCGACAAACTAAGTAGGGAAATTTAGCAACGGTCTTCTTGCAACGGATATGGGGCCTTCATTAACTCTGTTCTATCCATTATAGTGTTGTCCAACGGTTTAGTGGGAACCCGTAATTGCTTTTCGACCCGTTTGGGGCAGAAGTCGAATGGGTATATCGGTCCAACAACTATATTGTTGCCCCATGGCGAAGTGTCAGATGTCGCTATTCTGATATCTCGACGAAGCTTAATTCTTGTGATTTTTCCTTCTGCGAAGTTTCCTTTGGATTCTTCTGTAACTTTCCAATTTTGGCCCTCTTCTTACTTAGCTTCCTAGCCTTTTTCCCAGTGAGCTTAGTCTCGGTCATCCTTTTTCCATTCTGAGTCTTATCTTCTTTCAACATAGTCACTTTGCGTTGCTTAGGTTCTTTCTTTAAATCCAAGGATAATTCTCCTTCATCATATGGATTAGGTATTTCAGTCTTCCGTGGTTCCTCGAATGCTCTTATAGATTTGACATCTAGGTCCCTGATGTTTAACAACTGAGATCTATTCTCTTGTTCCTCCATCAAGTAGGTGATCCTTCTAGTCATAAATTCCATGAGTTCTTGCTTCTTCTGTTCTAGGGCTTCCTTTTCTTCTTTCCTCCGGATCTGGTCTTTTTCAATCCAGATCTTTCCTAACAAAGATGGAAATGGGGCACGGTCCTCAATAAATATAATGACTTCGAACTCTTCCTCTGTCGAAGTTCCATGGGTACTCATAGCTATCTGGGTAATTCTGCCACATAGGGTTACCATTTTGCCTTTAAATAATCCGATGGTTCCTAGTGAAGGGACCAGAGCATGCATTCCTAGGGTTTCCCAAATGCTTTATGTCATAATGTTCATTGGTGTTCCCTCATCCAGAGCATAGTCAATGTCAAATTCTCCTATTCTTACTTCTATTTTCTCTTTTTCTTTGAAGATCTCTGACAAACTGACATCCTTATGATCATCCAGGGTTTCTTTTATTTTCAGTAACATGATCTATGATTCTTTCTGGGGTTCTTCCATAATTTTAGTCTCTTGATCTCCTTCAGAGTTTGCTTGTTCCATATTCAGTTTTTCAAGTCTAGCAATCATTCTAAGGAAATCCAATACCTCATGGTCCATAGCTTTACAACAGAGGCAACTAGGGTTTCTCCCAGGGCATTCCTTAGCAATATGTCCTGGTCTTCTGTAATTGTAACAAAGAGTTAATCCTCTCTTTCTCATCCATGATCCCAAACTCTTCTTGTACTGTGCGCTAGGATCATGATGGCTAGCCTGCAAAAATCTCTTTCTAGGATCCTGCATCCATTGGTTAGTCTAAAAATTCTTTCTATGCATAGGTATAACACATCTTTCACTATTTTTATCAGTCCTATTCATATCAAACTTTCTTTTATCTAACAATGCTCTAGTTTTCAGGCTAGGACAAAATCTATCAAGCGTACCTAAATTCATGCTTCAGAAACAAAAAATTTCCACTTATCTTACCTATATAGAGCACAAAGCTTTCATATCTAAAACTTGAACTATTCTTAGCTTTACTAGGGGCAAGAGCTTATAGATCATACCTCTTTTCTGCAGAAATTTCTACTTTTACCTTTCTTAGAGCATAAAGTGTTCATATCTCCCTTCTTTTCTTCTATATCAACCTCTTTCTTGTAGATCTGACCTCTTTCCTTCATACCTAACCTTTCTTTCTCGGCACAAAGCTTCGTAGGTCAAGTAGAATACTGCGCACTAGGGAAAGAGATCTACGCACAGAGCTTATTTCGCACAAAGCATTTTTCTTCTTTAGTTCCCAGCAATCACAGTTCGAGTCCTGAAAACGAAACCATTTGTTGGCATAGGGGCAGACCCAGGGTTCAACGCTCAAGAGCGCACCAAAAAAAACCTAACTACCAACCCTTTCAGCAACACCTGTGAAACAAATGAAGTCTCACCCAAGGTAGAGGCAGGGGTGGTTGCAGGACTCAGATGTCTGCAACCTTAGCTAGGACACCGATATGTGATTATATCTTTTACAAGCACTTATCATAGATCATTCATCAATACTTAACCCTTATGGTACTTCACAGATAGCACAGAGCATCGCAGTGAATACTTAGACTAAAGATGATTCAGTACTTAGCCACAGAAATATAGATTAGATTCAGCAGATCAAGCACTAAGCATTTTATATATCATATCTAACATTCATTTATATATCATAAGAACAGAACATAACTAGATCTATTTAATCACAACAAGCACTTAGTCAAGAAGGAGATAAACACATTAGGTTGAAGCACAGAGCACAATACACACAGTTACCGTGGTTCAACCCCACCCCGGGGCTATGTCCACAAAGTCTTATTCTTTATATTATCTCAGTCAAGCAGTTACAGCACAGAGCTTCACTAACCCTTACTTCACACAGGACATAAGATCTGCACAGCTCGCTAGATCCTTCTTCTTTGTACTTCAGCATAAATCTACAACAACTTGCACTGAGCTTTCCAATCTCCTTAAAATCATGCATAGAGCACTTGCAATATACATCTGATCACACAGATCCAACTATTACACATGAAATTTGCACACCTAGGTACTTCGTCCTAAGTGTCGTAAAGTGTCATATAAATGTCTCATACACCCTTGACACCATGGAATAACCTATGTCACAATCCCTAGTCAATATGGAGGAGGGATGTATTACATGAAGGCCAAAATACCAAGTACACATGAATTATTATGAATATTCATGGAAAATAAATTGATTAAGTGAGAGAATCAAGTGCACATGAATTATTATTAATATTCATGAAAAAGAAAGTAATTAAGTGTGAGAATCCACCTCACATTTGGTTTCCTATTTTTTAAGGGAAGGTGGAGGATCTCATGGATGGTTGAAATATTTCCTCCTTAAAATCCTTGAGAGATATTTCCTCTCCAAAATCCTTAAGAGATATTTTCTCCCTAAATATCTTAGAGATCCCTTTCTTAGTGGATCTGATGAGAGATCCTCTCCATGGTGGTTGATCCTCCAAATCCTATATAATGAGGGGTTTCCATGGAGGAAGGGGGGAATGGAGATTGAGAATTATACCAAACTTATGATCTCATGAGTGGTATTGAAGGGAGATGGGAAGAATTGTGAAGCATCTAACTTATGATATAATGAGGAAGATGTCATTTGGAGCATCAACATTCTGTATGTGGACTATTTAAGAAAAGGTTTGGACAAGGAGAGCTTGGCGAAGCTGTTGCACTACATCCATGGCTGTAAGTAACACTTTGTTCTCATCAATATAATCAATGCTTGGCCTGTTTCTTTTGAACTTGTACATGTTTTATATAAATTTGTCTGCAGTAGATGGATCTATGTTTTAGCTAATCTCAGTAGAGTAGGAAGTTGTTTGTACTTTTGTTTGTCTTGCAGGACCTAACAAGGAGCTCAAGATCGAGGATCATCCTGGACCTTTGGGACAAATGACGTTCATAAGGTACATGATTTCCTCCTATTTTTTTCATCAGCTTGATTAGATCTAAAAGGAAGTCAGTGTCCATGTTAAGCACCTTATGTCTTAGAGTTAAGGGTCTAGCTCTCAAGAGGAGGTCTACCTGTCTGCAGGGAGATTTTCCTACAACAGAAATTGGCGACTCCACTGTGGAGGAAATATGATTTGTCTTTCCTTTCCTAGATCTTGTCTTGGCCCTTTTCCCACTCATTTGATCATCTCCATCGAATTTTTTATTCTTATAATGGTTTGATTGCCTCTTTGTGTCATTATGATCACCCTGATTGGCTGAATTTTCTTGAATTTTTTATTTTCTGGGAATTTTTCTGAGTTGTTGAAGCCTGGCGCTCCCCTTCCTATGTTATCAGAGTGCTAGCGCTCCCTTTTGGCTTTGAACATAGCGTTATAACTCTCTGGTGCCCCTTACACCAGAGCGCCACCTTTTCCTCTGCAAAAACACCTTCCAGGATTGTCTTTTTTGAAGCCAAGTCTCTGTTTTTTCCCTTGCTCAGCTTCTTTATGCTTCAATACTTCTTCCTATTGGCTTTCAGTACCCTGTTTTCTAAGGATTCATCTTATTTTTTTTGGATTTTTATTGACATTTGTCCTTACTTTGCAATTTGTCCTTCACGACTTGGAGACAATTTGTCATTTTCTTCTCGTTTGTCTGAATGAGTGAAAACTTTGTAAGGAGTTTCAAAGGTCCTTTCTACTTTTCTTTATGATCTTTGAGTCATCTTGTCCAAGATATTTCTCCGTCCTTTTGAGTTTTTGGTTTTCTTTCTCTTGTTTGATCGCAACAAGGGTGTGTTTTTGTTTATGTGGAGTTTGCTTCCGGTTGCTTCAATCTCACAGATCTTGAAGTCCAATTAGCGTAGGAAGCTTTACATCTACTGATCATCAGTCACATATAAACATTTTAGCATTATATTGGATTCCTTATGAGGACTATTGCATGAGGTCATTGCATCTTGGTGTTTGAAAGTGAAAGGAAAATCCTTCTCCTTCCCTTAAAATAGACATTCATTGAAAGAAAAGTCTGCTTATCATTTCTTGTGCATGTTTTGGGAACTGAGTCATAATATCATCAGTCTTCACTCTCATACACCTTTGAGTAAACAACAACCACTAAAATCAATGCTTAACTAAAATTTATCAGAATTTTTACATCTTTGTTAGCAAACATACATTAGTTTAAGGTGTAGGGCTTTGGAATAGGTTGAAAGGATAAATTTCCAAAGCTATCAAACAAACTTAGTATCTTGTGGTAGGGAGAGTGAAATCCAATTGTCGTATAGGCTTTCTAGGATCCCCCTCTCACATAGGGGTTATGCACGAGGTCGCACTCGGGAAAGATACGGAGATTATCCCTCCATGGTTTGACTGATTGTAGTAGTCAGATTGTATTATGGGGGTCTCTTGGGGAACCTTGTACCTTTCCTTCATTTGGAAACTTTGGTCCTCCGTATATTGCCACATTGAGTCTTCCAGGACTCACCATCGTATTACTAGTTTGGTTGTTCCCCACTCCGGTGATCTTGAATCCTCCCAATGTTTCAATTGCACCTAATACTTTAGATGTCATTACACCACCCACACATCAACCTCACATCGACTTTTCGCCTTCTTCACCCATTAAGTCTCCTTCCATTTCTCCTTCTTCACCTAGAGAAATCTCTAAATCAAGTAGCCAGGTTGATCAAAAGAAGAAGAAACGAAAAGAGAATAAGAAGAAGAGCCCGAAAAGGACCAAGGCCCCAACAACATCAGATGTTGTCTTTAAGCAACCGATTACTGTTAATAGTACTAGGAGTGTTGATGAGGTCAACAAGATTAAAATGAAGAATCTGAAACCCAAATTCCCTTGCAGTCTTTGTAAGGGTGTCCATTTTTTGAGGGATTGCCCCGGTCTTATCAAGGTCTTAGAAATGTGGTCATCCACGTCATCAGCCTTTTCCGTTCATGCTGATGATACCCTGTCAACTAGTGATGTTAAGGTTGGTAAGAAGAAGAAAATTGTCAAGTTCCCTTGCATGTTATGCAAAGGTGATCATTACTCTCACCTTTGTCCTCGCATGGATGAGGCTTCTTCTCTTTTGGAAAAACTTCAACTTCCAAAAGGTTATTGTAAGCTTTCCCCCAACCCATCGTTAGTTGATGGACTGGTCGATCTGGTTCCATCCCCGGTCAGTCCGGTTGATCAGGTGGTCAATCTAGTTTCCTCCTAGATTGAACCACAAACCCAAGTAGTTGATCCAGTTCCGTCATCAATCAGCCCCACTCTTCATCAAAAGAGTGTAACCCAAGTGGTCGATCCATTTTCATCCTCAGTCGATCCCACTCTCCTGTTAGAGAGTGACACCAAAGAGGTCGATCCGTTTCCACTCGTCGACCCCATTCTCCCCTTGGAGAATGAAATTCAAGTGGTTGATCCGTTTCTGTCATCGGTCGATCCCACTCCTCCTTTGATGAGTGCCAAAGTGGTTGATCCAGTCCCTTCCTAGGTCAGTCTCACCCTTCATCCAAAGAATGCCAAAGTGGTTGATCCAGTCCCTTCCTTGGTCAGTCCCACCCTTCATCCGAAGAGTGCCAAAGTGGTTGATCCAATTCCATCATTGGTCAATCCTACTCCTCCTCTAAAGAGTGCCTGCGCGGTCGATCTGATCCAATCATCGGTCGATCCTACTCTCCCTCTGGAGAGTAAACCCGATACTGCCCACATTGTTCTCGTTGATACATAATCTACCATGCCGGGGGTCATTCCTCCTTCTCCCGTGAAACCCCCTCCAAGTAATGAGACCATCCTTTTTTATTGGGGTCTGCTAACTAGACCTCGTCTTCCCTCTCACATTCCTTTCCAGATTATGATATAGGTTTGTGGTCAGGACGCTCCTCAAACGTTGATAGATGAAGGTGCATTCATTAGTATTTTTTCTTCTGTTGCTTGGCACACTTTGGGTTGTCCTCACCTTGCGCCGGTTACACAAAATCTGTTAGCTTTTAACAGAAGAACTAGTCAACCTTTAGGGACCCTTCCTCAGTTTTTGGTAACTTTGGGAAGGAAAACTATCTTTATTGATGTCATGGTAGTCCAAGACCCCTTGAATTTTTCTTTACTCCTTGGGTAGGATTATGTCTATTCCATGAAAGCTATTGTGTCCACTCTTTTCCATGTGATATATTTCCCTCATGATGGAAGAATTGTGACTATTAATCAACTTTCATTCATCGGTCCTGACTGGAGTACCTCCCTGAATGGTTCTTATATGACGAGATTATCACCCCCACCGCATGTTAATTATGTAGGGTTGTCTCCCATGACTTAAACTTCCGATGATTTGGATCTGGTAGTTGACATGGTGATTTCTTTGGTAGGGCTATTAGAGCTTGATATCCTTACCCCTGTTGCGGCCCTCAACATGTGTTCCTTCCAGAGTGATTATCTTCCATCCAGTGAAGATCTCTTGGAAGCCATGACCAAGTTTTGTCCCTTGACATGGTGTCCTTCCAGAGCGTTATTCTCTTGGAAACCATGATCAAGCAGAGGCCACGAGCATAGTTTCTCTTCTCTGTGGCAATCTCGTTAAAAAATGAAACAACAATCTGGGGATCGAACTCAGAACCTTGAGCATAGTTCTTTTCCTGTGTCAAGCTCATTAAAAAATGAAATAGTCACCTCGCTTGAACCTTCTTTTCATCCACCCTTCTCTTTTTTGTCATCTACTAGAAAAATTGGTGAAAACCTCAAAGTCGATGAATGAATTGAATCTTGGAGGGCATGTCTCCAGCCTTTGATGATCATTCTGGAGTTAAGCCACTAGCTTTCAAGATGGGGGCATACCGAGCTTAGTCTTTTTTCTTTCTCGTGCTCGTAAATACATGAGAATTCATCCGGGTAAACTTTATCTCTTTTTCGGACCTGTATGGATACACGAAAAAGGAACCCCCTGAGGTCTCCTCTGAGCTCTTTTCAGACTCTCTAAACATGAAAAGATTGCCTAGTGATCTTGCTTCCTTTCCCACTCGTTAAAAGGTTTGAAAGGGTGTCTTTCGAGTGATAATTTATCTTTTTTTCGGCCTCGCAAGACTAACATTACGAAAAAGGACAACATTGGAGTCTTCTTTAATTCATTTTCAAACTCTCTAAAAATGAAAAACTATCGAGTTTACCTTCTATCGACTCATTAAAACAATCCTGCATTGAAGGGCCCATATGAGACTGAACCCTTACTTCTTCTAGTTCGTTAAACAAAGGAAGAGGAACTTACCGAAGGTGAGTTATATCGAGCATGTGTTACCCTCCTCAAGCTCGTTAAATTAAAAACAGGTACTCATCTATCTGGATGGGGGAAAAATTGAAGAAAGCAAGCCAAGAAGTTTTTGAGAACATTACCAATAACTCTTAGAGTCTCCCTTGAACACGACACTTTGTTTTTTCGCACATCTTAATATGCTGAACCTCTGCACTGAACCAATCCTCTAAGTTTTTCTTACTCTGTTGGGTCACCGGACAAAATTCACAGTATCCACTGCATCATCGTGTTTTGGTCCATGTCATGTTTCTATTGTTGTGCCTCAGTGTTCAAGGGAAGTATCTGCCTCGAGAGTCAACCATCAAAAATATCTTGTCTCAATACCCATGTCAATCCATGTTCATTTGATCTACCAATTACATATTTGTGTCTGTTTCCTGTCGTTGATGGGGGATACATCAAGGCCCTCCTTCGACGAGTCTATTCCTGTCGACTTCAACACATTATCCAGGAACTAGACTTAGAAACCAATTAGTACTTTGGGATCTACATGCCTCAATGGCAGGCCTCCTCATGTTCAACAGTGGGTTTACATCATTGACCTCTGATCAGATGATTCCACGGATGTTCAACTTCAACTCATCCATTCACATTCGTTGGAATGTACTAGGGTTCCTTGGGAATCATTGACATCAATGGTGATTTCCATCGCACTTGTTAATGGTTTACATCATTGAACGGTAATCAAGTGGTTTCTGTCATGTTCAACATCAGGACATCTATTCACATGGTTAGATTTGTACTACATCGGGATCGGTAAGAAGACCCTGGGTTGAGTGATCACTCTAATATGTACTTTTCCCAGGTTGTGACGAAGTTTCTCTTGAACAATGACACATATATTGTCACATAGATCCACTTTGTATTGGTCGTGGCTATGTCTTGTCATCTCGTAGATCCACTGTGTATTCTTCATGGATACAATCAATTCAGGTCATAGGAGTATAGATCCACACTGTATCCTCTGTGGCTATACCTTTTATCACTATAATTATGGATCCACAGTGTATTTTATGGCGGACATATCTTGCAAGTCTTTATCACCCAAGCATAGGTATGCCTGCCTTGGGTTTGAAACATGTCATAATATTTGTTGGATGTTTGTTTGCAGCTTCTACAAGGTTCTCCGAGTCCACACCCTTGCTTTAAAGATTTGTAAAGTGTTTCGGCCATCATTCTCTCTTCTGACCTCACACTTTAGGGGGCATTCTGTTACACATGAAATTTGCACACCTAGGCACTTCGCCCTAAGTGTCGTAAAGTGTCATATAAGTGTCTCATATACCCTTGACACCATGGAATAACCTATGTCACAATCCCTAGTCAATGTGGAGGAGGGATGTATTACATGAAGGCCAAAATACCAAGTACACATGAATTATTATTAATATTCATGGAAAATAAATTGATTAAGTGAGAGAATCAACTACACATGAATTATTATTAATATTCATGAAAAAGAAAGTAATTAAGTGTGAGAATCCACCTCACATTTGGTTTCCTATTTTTTAGGGAATGTGGAGGATCTCATGGATGGTTGAAATATTTCCTCCTTAAAATCCTTGAGAGATATTTCCTCCCCAAAATCCTTAAGAGATATTTTCTCCCTAAATATCTTAAAGATCCCTTTCTTAGTGGATTTGATGAGAGATCCTCTCCATGGTGGTTAATCCTCCAAATCCTATATAATGAGGGATTTCCCTAGAGGAAGGGGGGAATGTAGATTGAGAATTATACCAAACTTATGATCTCATGAGTGGTATTGAAGGGAGATGGAAAGAATTGCGAAGCATCTAACTTATGATCTCATGAGGAAGATGTCATTTGGAGCATCAACATTCTGTATGTGGACTGTTTAAGCAAGGGTTTGGACAAGGAGAGCTTGGTGAAGTAACACTTTGTTCTCATCAATATAATCAATGCTTGGCCTGTTTCTTTTGAACTTGTACTTGTTCTATATAAGTTTTTCTGCAGTAGATGGATCTATGTTTTAGCTAATCTCAGTAGAGTAGGAAGTTGTTTGTACTTTTGTTTGTCTTGCAAGACCTAACAAGGAGCTCAAGATCGAGGCTCATCCTGGACCTTGCAGGGACTAACGACGTTCATAAGGTACATGCTTTCCTCCTTCTCTTTTGTTCATCAACTTGATTAGATCTAAAAGGAAGTCAATGTCCATGTTAAGCACCTTCTGTCTTAGAGTTAAGGGTCTAGCTCTCAAGAGGAGGTCTACCTGTCCGCACATAGATTTTCCTACAACACCAGCTACTAGCACTAAGCCTTTAGCTATACATCACATAGATGTACTACTACCATCCTCTACTTACATTGCCTAAGTATCTATTTATAGATTACAAAATGGGCCTAAGCATGGGTAAACCCATGGGCCGACATCCCTTTCCCTTTACATCAACCCAAAACCCTAAAAGGGACCCAAAAATAGGTCTTGCTTCCCTAATTTCCGCTTCACGTTGTGCTCCATATTTGGCAAGCTGTCGCGGTCCAAAAAATGGTCAAATATGACCAAGTATTCTTCAAAACTTGGTCAAGGGCCAACAACTAATTACTAATGTTTACTAGAAAACAACATTCATTTTCTACTTCTAGCATTCCCAAGTCCCAAGTCGTAAAATGAACAATGATGGTTTCTTCTCAATGGAATATATGATGGATGATGTTAGTGCTAGTTCCATCATGTGGATGGTTCAATATATGTGTTTGGAACACATAATATCTGTATATGACATGGTTATTTCACAAGGCAAAAACATTCGATTTATCAAAGGTTCCTTGTTAATGTTGTAAGGTAGTGATATTTAAATATTTAATTAGCTTAATTTGAATGTTTTTTTTCAATCGTATAAGGTATTCTAATTTTTCCATGACTTTAAAAGACATCTTGTGCAACCATTTATGCATGCCTTACAATAAAAGGGTACAATATGCTACTTTTAGACCGCAAATATCATGGGCAATTCATTGAATTGAGAAGCAAGGTGTTGTTATTGCATTGAGAGAAGTGACATGATGTTACAACTCTCAGTGAAAAAGATCTCAATGTCACATTATTTCATGTCACGTGTATAATGCTAATGTAATATATATATAATTGACATATATCGATCTTAACCTTGGATATTTTTAAGTGGAAAAATGTTTACACTTGTTTCTTTTAAATCCCTCTAGGTGCCTAATAAAGATCAAGTTAAGATGGATCTCTTTATAAATGAAAAATAATCTCAAGCTATAAGAACAATTTATTTCTCATTCCTAAATAGAAAATCCATTATCAACATTGAAATATTAATAGATCCTATTATGGGGAGCTACAAGTTCAGTTCCTAGTAGTAGGAGCACAAATTTACAAATTAGTTGAAAGCAAACCAAAACCACATGGCCTAAAGTGTTGGAATATATCAATTGTAACCAAAATGAAACGTAACACAAATCCATAATCACTAGCTATTGGATATACCATGCTCTTCTTAAAGATGGAATAAATAATTCATCACTTTTGTTGATGAATAACTAATGCTCACTAGAATGGGAACAACAAATTTCAAAAATTCAAGTTGTTTCATAAGGTGATTTTAGAGGGATTCAAATGAGATTGTGTTAACAAAGTAGATTTCTAATCACTCTCCAAATTGTATTATAAATTAATATAAAAATTATAAAAAACATGTGTATGCTAGATTTAAATTAAGAACTATACTTTCTAATTGATATAATAGATCCAAAATGTCAACTAATCTCAATGATATGCCTAACAATTCCAAACTATTTTCTAATCACAACTTACAATTATAACTTGATCCTACCTTGGATGATTAAGAACAATTATTGGTAAAGTATTGTTATATGTTAAGAAGTAGGTATAGAAACAAATCCTCCCATGTTGGTTGTTTTATCCCCCACTTTAGGGATAACTAAAGAGATTATGTCTCGAGGCCCACAGGTCCTAGACATGGAGTAACGAGATCCAAATTGACTTGATCATGGCCCTGGAGGGCCCATCTTTTCTTCCTTCAGTGCCTCCACTTTGTCAACAATAACAACATCCATTAGCTCAGTCTGGTCCTGTAGCAGAAATGGATCTTGCTCCATGAGGTAATGAGTCTGGATATCATGGTATGTGTCACTATGATCCTCAAAACCTTTGAATATGTGCATTCAATTATTTTTGTTTCTAACGGGTGCTTGGATCTTATTCCTATTCACTTGACCATATCTGGGGGGAATGACAAGATGCCCTAGTAAGCTTGTGCCCATAGGTTTTGAGTTTCCATTGGGGGGGATTCATGAGAAGCCATCATCCGCTCCCACCATACTTACCACTTTCCATCTTTCTCCCGCTCATCCATCCCATTACACTGGTCCGAGGATTGGGTTGGCCAAATATTTAAGGGTTTCACCTTACCTTGTGGGAAGAAGGGGCTAAAGGCCCAGAGGGTAAAATCAACTAACAAAATATTAAATCCTAAAAATGAAACCTCAAGATGCTTCACCCAGGGATCCCAGAGAAAGCAGTAAAAGGCTTCTCAGCAAGAAACATAGGGACCCATAAAAAATAATAAAACAAGACCTAGTCAGAGGATAGGGAGTCTCATTATGAGTTAGCCTATTAGGTCCATGGGCATCTAGCAGTATGACACTACTAGAAGTTGGTTACCACGCCAGGGTGGTAGCTCTTGGTGGCATAGCCAAGAGAAAGGGGG
Organism: Picea engelmannii; assembly: GCA_009831015.1. Taxonomy (NCBI): domain Eukaryota; kingdom Viridiplantae; phylum Streptophyta; class Pinopsida; order Pinales; family Pinaceae; genus Picea; species Picea engelmannii. The sequence goes on along the minus strand of ML785081.1, from coordinate 644,139 downwards.
TCTCATCACAAGCCAACCTTCTCATTTTCGTGAAAGTTCTTGTGGGTAACATTTCCACCACTGGTCACCACGCCAGGGAAGTGTCCCTTGATTATCTTCTTGAAACAAAAAAGCAATAAAAGAAAAAAAGACAAAAGGCATGAATGGGCTTGGAAACATTTACATCCATGACAAGTGAAACTCACCTTCTATAGAGGCGCCCACATGTAAGCCATGCATTTCTCTGCTATCACTGCACCCCTTGCATTGACACCCCTTATCCACCTCATACACTCACATGGATTGGATTTGATTTCTCCCAGAAACACCCTACATCCACTAAGCATTTTCCCAATAGGACGCCCTGTCACTTCTTCCAAACTTGGATTGCAGATTAGTATAATGTCTTTAAGCACTTGTCCACGTGAAAGGGGTTTTATGCACATGTTTAATAATATTGATGATTAGATGTGATTGACATTACTATGATCCCTGTGACTTATGATGCCATGGAGGGTGTATTTGTTGATGTGCAGGATCATACCCGACGAAGAGGTACCCAAATTGACAGGTAGACATGGGGAGATGATTAGATCGGACCTCCATGGGGCTGAAATCCCACCAGATGGATGTTGAGACCCCAGCAAGGGGCAGAGACAAGTCAGAGGCTTTGAATCTAAGAAAAGGAGGGCGTTCCACCAAAGACAAATTAGCAGGCCTGAACCCAGGGGGGTTGTGCCCTTCCCAGCAGGACATTGGCCTTGGAAGGCCCCTAACATCACCCAATACCTTCATGACATCATCTAGTGCTTGTGAACGTTTTGGGAGGCAGTTGTGGCAGTTGTGGCACATGTGGCAGCTCTCGGAGGCCCAAGGAGGCCTAACGTTTTTCTCTAGGAGGCCAACGTTGCCCTAAAAGGGGCTAACGTCACCCTAAAAGGGCATGACGTCCTCATTTTTTTTTTTTGATTTAGGGTTTGATTATGACATTTAATGTAAAACAATATTATTATGTATTTTTGGCCATGTCGGCCTTTTGTGACCTAAAATTTAATTAAGGTCATTGCTAATGTATAAGTAAGAGAGCTAAAACTCTCTTTTATTCATTGTCTTCACTCACACTTGTGTGAGGTATGAAATTTGCGCCCTCCTTTAGGGCTTTTGGCTGAAATTACTAGTGCACACTTGTTGAAGGAGGCTTTTCTTGGCTATTTTTGGCATTTTCTTGGTGGAAGGTTTACAACTAAGGTTTGGCTTGATAAATGCATGGTGAATGTAAGTGAATTTCTACAATCCTTCGTTTACTTGAATGGTTATGGTATTTTTACTTGCATTTTGTTAATGAAATTGATGGAATAAACTCTAGGAAATAAGCACATGTTGGTGTCCTTATTTTAAGTCCCTACTAAGTTATGCCAATGATCCATTTTAGTTGTTGAAGATAATTTCTAGGGCCTTTCCATTGCAACACCCTACCATTTACTCTTCATGCTAGTCGATTTTACCTTGTCTATGAGTTAAATAAGGAGGAATACGCACTAAGGCCTAGGGTTACTACACCTTAGTGAGTCGTTTTCCCCTAGGGTTGATGGTTGAAGCCTTGTCTTAACAACACTTCATCCATCATATCCCTCTTGTATTTGGCCCTGCTATTATCATATTGTCCCTTCTTCTCTTGCAGCTAGTTTGACTCCATTTTCCCTATGAATGCATTGATCTAAGACCTTTATTCTCGAGTGTACTTGATCATAAACTTCAAATATCCAATACTCTTGAACAATTATTAACATCTTCTAACCCTAGTCTAGATTAACCTACTAACCCTAATGCTACCATTATCCAGTTGAGTTTTATTTATACTTTGCAGCATTTAATCCTTTTATGAGCAATTGAAAGATTGGCTAGTCATTACTTTTGATGAATGTTGGTATTGTAACATTGATGATAAATTGTCCTTTCTCATTGTGAAGCTTCTTCTTAAACATTTATTGTGAATTAACATATTGTGATTATTTCTATTGTACATCAGTGATTTGCTTCATCAATACTATCCGTAAATTTCTTTATATCATAAAGTCCTTGATTATATGAAGTACTAACCAACAAGTGATCTTGCATATATATAGTTTTCTTGTTGCTTTGTTCCGGGCAGGTACACTTCTGGTTGTTATTATCTTTATTGGTTGTTTATCCAGACTTTCTGATCGGTGGTGACTTGTGAGGGGGAAAATTTTTACTTATCCATAAGCCTTTGCCTTCTCAAAACCCCAGTTCACCGGGGATGTCTCCCCTAGGCCTACCACGCTAAATAGAAAGAGTTATCTTATCGAGGTGACATTGGTAGGATAGTCTCCAGTTTTTCCAATTTTCCTTTCTTTTACCTTTCCTTTACTTCCAAGTACAAATTGTGCGATAAAGTTTTGGCATCGTTCTCGAGGAACACTGAGTCAATTCTCCTCAAAGACGACACTTTTTTCGATAAGCCTTTCCTCAAGAGTCCTTATCTTACAAATCTTACCTGGTGACTCCACTAAGAGTGATTCCCTTATCTCTTTGATAATTTCAAGGAAATTATATGGTGACTCCACAAATGACGACCCGTAGTGGGTGTCAGTACATACCTCCTTCTACTACTGTGGTCTTTGTTAGCTCTACAAATCATGTTAGCCCCGTAAAATGGTCTCACAAAGAAATCTTTGGCTCTTTGGACTTAGCTAACACCCAAGGGGGATTACATGATCTACCTAATAAGGTTGACTCTTGGATGCCTAGGTTTTCAGGAGAAAAAGGATCCTGTGGTAACTCTCATTGGACCAAGTTTTGTGAAGGGTTTCAGTTTCACCAATCCAGACAGGAACACCTTGATGTCTTTATAAGGTTCTTTGCAAGCTCACTCACTGAAAGTGCCAGAGGATGGATTAATAGTCTCCCGAAAGGGAGCATCAAAACCCCTGAAGATCTTGAATGAACTTTTAATAATAGTTGGTGTAAAAAGGAAAGTATGGCTTCCTTTTACTGTCAATTCCTCAAAGCTTTCAAAAAAATAGACAAAGACGTCAGGGAATTCAATGATAGGTTCAATACCCTCATTAAAAAACTTGAGCCCAATTTCCTCCCCAAGAGAATTATTCTCCAACGTTACCTTAACTCTTTTGAAGGAACTTTACAACTCACCCTCAAGAATCGATTTCCTGCAAACCTAGAAGAAGCTCAGGATGTTGCCTGCCAGATTGAAGAGAATCTTAAGTTTAGTAGTCCCACCCGTTAGGTCAACCTTTTGAACAATGATGGCATCTGGGAAATAAATAAGGAAAGCATGGGAGGACCAGAGCATGACCTCCTAAAGATTCTAGAGTTAGAAAACAATACTTTCCATAGGAAATGGAGCACAGGTTTCTCAAACATGAAATATGCCTTAAATTTTTCAAGAAAACATGAACCATCCGAAGATCTAAGTATCTCTGAAAAAATCACTTAGTTGGAAAGGTCACTATCATAAGTCCAAAATCCATGTTCTATGAGACCTCCCCAAACAATAAAATATCATGCTCTAGGAGAACAAATTTGTCTGAACACCTTGGACCTACAAAATGTTGCAAGACAAGAAAATTATCCTAAACCCTAGTTACCTAAGGACTCCTATTTTTAACATTATCGCCCAAAGGCCACTCATGAGAAACTTAAATTTGTAGATTCAATATTCACCTTGTTCACGCCAAGTCAAACCCAAGAAAATCAAGACACGAGGGAGCCTAGGTTTGAATACATTGGCCAAACAAATGAGGACTAAAGGATGAAGTTTGAAGATCCCCGGGTGTATAATTGCAATCAACCCCAATGTTTCCGAAAACCTAGAAATAATAGCACCAACCTGAGCACTAGTATGGCCTATATCTTGAAAAAGGTTAAAAGGATTTGTGAAATGTTGGAAATCCCTTCTTTGACCAAGCAAATCCCATATGACCAATTATCGTTTGAAGGAACTTCCACACTATTACAACCTGGTTATTTTGAGAAAAATGATCAAACACCCTTTTCCTTGCTAACAAATGATCATGGACCTAGTGATTATAACTCAGTAGATCCATGCTTATTTCAAGGTTGGCCCACTCTTCCCTTGAGAAAAGAAGATAATATTAGTGAAACAATATGGACTAAGGGAGAGGGTGACCAAAGTATTTCTAGCAACCATGAGAACAATATTGCACTAGGTGATGATGAGGTGTTACATTTGCAAGAAACATGCATAAGGGATAGTGCTTTGATAGAACCCCGCCCCATCGTTCTGGAGCAAGAAAGAGATACAAATTGGGGTGATTGTCTTGACAATGCCTCTGGCATCTCTGAAGACTGGGATGATTATTGTTCTACATAAGGATATGACCATTTGATAAGGAGAGGAGTTGGCTTTGTCAAATGGGAAGGAGATGATATCGAAACTAATAAATCTCGTGGCCAAGTAAACAACGTGGGCCATGTTATAGAAGGCCCCTAGATTTTAATCAATATCACTCATGAGGAACACCGAGAAGGCATAAAAGAGGCAGCCAAGAAGGCTAGAATGGAAGAAATAAACAACTTGGAATAGGAATCAATTTAGGAGAAGTTGAGGAAACAATAATTTCAGGTGTATCGACAAAAGAGGCTAAACCAACCCATTCCTACCAATCCTGCAATAACTCAAACAAAGCCTTCACCTTTGGGCATTCTTCTTCCTAAAACATCCAAAACTTCAAGGGTAGAATTAAACTTTGACTTCGAAGGGGCACTATCCAAGATGCACATAACTATTCCCCTAAGAGAATTCATCAAGGTACCATCTGTTAAAGAAAGATTTGATAATTTCTTCAAGGAATCAGATGGACCAATGGACCCCCCTATTATGTTACAAGATGATCACTTTAGGGTCCAGTATGATGAACACCCGTTGTTTGTCATGACCTTTCTAATGAATAATAAGAGCCTCAACAATTTCATGTTGGATTCAGGGTTCGGTGCTAACATGATGTCTCTCAAGGTCATGCAACAATTGGGCCTAAAAGTCACACAACCTTACATAAACATGTGTGGATTTGAGTCTAGAGCCATACCCACACATGGGGTAATTGAAAATGTGGAAGTTTGCCTTAAAGAGTACCCTAAGAGAGTTATCCACATTGACATAGTGGTAGTAGACGTCCCAGATGTGTGTGGGATGTTGTTGTCTAGGAAATTTGCCTCAATGTTGGGTGGTACCCTTGAGATGGACCTCACTTATGTGAATATACCTTTGAACAATGGAACAATAGGTCGTCTCCCAAATGTGCAAATGACCATAACCCATGTGAAAGAAACTAGTGACCCCATCAAAGATGACAAAGAACATGAGAAAATCATGGAAAGTCTTCCTAAATTTTCTCCCAAGGATATGCCATTTTCAACAGAGGAAGATTTTGATCAGATACAATGGCCCAAGAGAGAAGAATACCAACAATTCCTAGATAAGTATAAGGACAAAGAAGTTGGGTCTGTAAAATTACTAAATAAGGGAGAAGGAGATATACTGATTCGTCCATCCTAGCAGGAAGTCTTCACAGCAGAATCCCAACCTCCTCCCTCTGCACAATACACCAGGGTTGTTCAGGGAACAACCAAATTCAAAATCAGAGAATACAAGGAAGGGGATGTTGTATGGATGTGGGATACCAAGAAAGGGGATCCTACTAATGTCAAAGGAAGTACTCAATTTTTGCTTGGACCTTTCAGAGTTAGAAGAAATTCAGTTGATGACTCTTATTACCTAACTACATTGGAAGGAAGAAGGCGCCCATTACCAATCAGTGGGAACTTCCTCAAGCCTCACCAAGGTGGGGGAACTGGACTTCACAGGTAAGTGCAGGTAAGTAGGTAGGAATTTTCATTCATTGTATATACCATTTGCATTTCATGCTAGAGTAGTAGTTTTCTTTCACATTTGTACATATGATTTCTTTCATTTTATATATATATGAGCTGGGGGTGATATCACCACCCCAAAGGATTTCTAATAGTTTTATGTTGAGACCAAGCAAGTTACAGGTTATGCCATAGATGTGAAGGTTCTCATGCACTCTATGGTGATCACATGTCCCCGAGTTGGAGCCAGATATTATCCCCCACTTTAGGGATAACTAAGGAGATTATGTATCGAGGCCCACAGGTCCTAGACATGGAGTATCGAGGGCCATATCAACTTGAGCATGTCCCTAGAGGGCCAATATTTTCTCCCTTCAGTGCCTCCACTTTGTCAGCAAAAGCAACATCCATCACCTTGGCCTAGTCCTGTAGAAGAAATGGATCTTGCTCCATGAGGTAATGAGTCTGGATATCATGGTATGTGTCACTCTGATCCTCAAAACCTTTGAATATGTGCATTCAATTATTTTTGTTTCTAATGGGTGCTTGGATCTTATGCTTATCCACTTGACCATATTTGGGGGCAATGACAGGATTCCCTAGTAAGCTTGTGACCATAGGTTTTGAGTTGCCATTGGGGGGGGTTCATGAGAAGCCATCATCTTCTCCCACCATACTTACCACTTTCCATCTTTCTCCCACTCATCCATCCCATTACACTGGTCTAGGCATTGGGTTGGCCAAATATTTAAGGGTTGCACCTTACCTTGTGGGAAGAAGAGGCTAAAGGCCCAGAGGGTAAAAGTAGCTGGCAAAAGATAAAAGCCTAAAAATTAAACCTCGAGATGCTTCTCCTAGGGATCCCTGAGAAAGCAATAAAAGGATTCTCAGTAAGAAATAGAGGGACCCACAAAAAATAATAAAACAAGACCTAGTCAGAGGATAGGGGGTCTCATCACGAGCCAACCTATTAGGTCCATGGGCATCTAACAATATGCCACTACTAGCAGCTGGTTACCATGCCAGGGTAGTGGCTCTTGGTGGAATAGCCAAGAGAAAGGGGGTCTCACCTTCTCATTTTCGTGAAAGTGCTTGTTGGTAACATTGCCACCATGCTAGGGCAATGTCCCTTGATTAGCTTCTTGAAACAAAAAAGAAATAAAAGAAAAAATAAAAAAGGAAACTCACCTTCTACAAAGTCACCCACAGCTAAGCCATGCATTTCCCTGCTATCACTGCACCCCTTGCCTAGACACCCCTTATCCACCTCATCCACTCACATGGATTGGATTTGATTTCTCCCGGAAACCCCCCACATCCAGTGAGCATTTTAGTATAATGTCTTTGAGCACTTGTATAATGTCTTTGAGCACTTGTATAATGTCTTTGAGCACTTGTCCGGGTGAAAGGGGTTTTATGCACATGTGTAATAATATTGATGATTAGATATGATTGACATTGCTATGATCCCTGTGATTTATGAGCCATGGAGGGCATATATGTTGATGTGCAGGATCATACCTGACGGACAGGTACCCAGATGGACATGTACACATGGGGATATGATTAGTTCGGACCTCCATGGGGCTGAAATCCCACCAGATGGATGTTGAGATCCCAAAAGGGTACAGAGACAAGTCAAAGGATTTTCACAGAAGAAAAGGAGGACGTTCCACCAGAGGCATCTTAGCAGGTCTGAACCCAAGGGGGTTGTGCCCTTCCCACCAGGACGTTGGCTTTGGAAGGCCCCTAATGTCACCCAGTACCTTCATGAAGTAATCTAGTGCTTGTGCATGTTTTGGGAGGCAGTTGTGGCAGTTGTGGCATCTCCCGAAGGCCCAAGGAGGCCTAACATTTTGCTCCAGGAGGCCAACATTGTCCTAGAATGGATTACGTCACCCTAAAAGGGCACGAAGCCCTCATTTTTGCTTGATTTAGGGTTTGATTACGACATTTAATGTAAACCAATATTATTATTATTATTTGGCCATGTCGCCTTTTGTGACCTAAAATTTAATTAAGGTCATTGCTACTATATAAGTAAGAGAGCTAAAACTCTCTTTTATTCATCATCTTTCACTCAAACTTGCGTGAGGTCTGAAATTTGTGCCCTCCTTTAGGGTTTTTGGCTGACATTACTAGTGCACACTTGTTGAAGGATGCTTTTCTTGGCTATTTTTGTCATTTTCTTGGTGGAAGGTTTACAACTAGGGTTTGGCTTGATAAATGCATGATGAATGTAAGTGAAATTCTGCAATCCTTCCTTTATTTTAATGGTTATGTTATTTTTACTTGCATTTTGTTAATGAAATTGATGGAATAAAACCTAGGAAATAAGCACATGTTGGCGTCATTATTTTAAGTCCCTAATAATTTATGCCAAGGATCCATTTTATTTGTTGAAGATAATTGTTAGGGCCTTTCCATTGCAACACCCTACCATTTACTCTTCATGCTAGCTGATTTTACCTTGTCTATGAGCTAAAGTAGGAGGAAGACGCACTAAGGCCTAGGGTTACTACACCTTAGTGAGTTGTTTTCCCCTAGGGTTGATGGTTGAAGCCTTGTCTTAACAAAACTTCATCTATCATATCCCTCTTGTCTTTGGCCCTGCTATTATCATATCGTCCCTTCAACTCTTGCATCTATTTTGACTCCATTTTCCCTATGAATGCATTGATCTAAGACCTTTATGCTTGAGTGTACTTGATCATAAACTTCAAATATCTAATACTCTTGAAAAATTATTAACACCTTCTAACCATATCCTAGATTAACCTACTAACCCTAATGCTACCATTATCCATTTGAGTTATATTTATACTTTGCAACATTTAATCATTTTATGAGCAATTACAATATTGGCTAGTCGTTGCTTCTGATGAATGTTGGTATTGTAACATTGATGATAAATTGTCCTTTCTCATTGGGAAGCTTCTTCTTAAACATTTATTGTGAAGTAACATATTGTGATTATTTCTATTGTACATAAGTGATTTGCTTCATCAATAGTATCGGCCAATTGCTTTATACTAGAAAGTGCTTGATTATATGAAGTACTAACCAGCAAGTGATATTGCATATATATATTTTTCTTGTTGCTTTGTTCCAGGAAGGTACACTTCTGGTTGTTATTATATTTATTGGTTGTTTAGCTGGACTTTCTGATCGGTGGTGACTTGTGAGGGGGAAACGTTTTACTTAGCCATAAGCCTTTGCCTTCTCAAAACCCCAGGTCACCGGGGACGTCTCCCCTGGGCCTACCACCCTAAATAGAAAGAGTTATCTTGTCGAGGTGACAGTGGTAGGATATTCTCTAGTTTCACCAGTTTTCCTTTGTTTTACCTTTCCTTTACTTCCAAGTACAAACTGTGCGATAATAGGTTGGAAGTATCCTTTGCATCATTCTATCCCATTATTTTTTTCAATGTACATATGTAGGCTAGTAAGAATTTGAGACTATAGTCATGAATGTAATGTTTACTTACTTTGAAGTTGAATATTGAACACTTTTTAAGTATTCCTTTATTAATTTGGGGTAACTCTTGAAGCTTCGAGTTCTCCAATGTTTTGAAAATACAACTTTTGAATTTTCTTAGGGTTTGGTGGTGTTATTTCACTTCAAGAAATATCTATATCTTCAATAGAAAATGACATATCAATTTGATGTAAGTATCATGGCCATGACATATCTGTTTGATTTGAATTATCCTAATAATAGTATTGATCTAATACATCATGTTTGTGATTCGTGGACAACTATGACCTCCTCCTCTAATTCAAGGAGCCATTATGCCTTAACCACTTCTATGTAGTCTATAAAAATACACTTCTTGACATTACACTCAAGGTTATATGTTCCTTATGTTCCTTTTTCAAAACATGAACGTAGACATTACGACTATTCTCCAATAAATTTCTCCATTCCCCTTTTCTGAATATTCCTGCAACTTCTTCTGCTCTTCACTCTATTTCATATCTCTTCAACGATAGTTTTTCTCATCAATTTTTCGGCCTATGTTCTGGAATTGATTATTCATAATTTCAGTGTTAAACAAGTAATACTCGCCTTGGTTTTCGATCATCTCAAAGAAGAAAATTAATATATCAGCAATGGCTTCTTTTCTTGTGTTAGCATCTGGTCACATTGAGGTCAAGGACTCTTCTTCCCATCCTTCCATGTGATATATTAAATATATGTTCATAGTAAAGGATTTTAAGTTTGGAGAATCACCCCAGTCTTGCTTCACACATGAGTTATCACAGGAAATCCAAACTCGTCCTCTGTAGTAATTGCTTGGAAAATCCAACATCTTAGAATTGGAATTCATGAGAGCAGACATTGCAGAGAGATACACAAAATGATAAATTATATTCCACACATTACACAAAAATACATCACACTTAAATAAGTATTGTGAGATCCAAATTATTCCACTCTTGGAGGGAGAGGTTGAGAGAATCTCTCAACATCCTCCAACAAACCCAATCCAATCCCTAAACTCTAGTAGTGGCATTAATTAGGCATTATCTCTAACACCCCCTATTAATGCCTACATTACAAAACTTCACAACTTACATAACAGAAAAGCTTACAACACTTTGTCTAGAATGATCCTCATCAATGCATACATCCACTCTAACACCTTTAGATTCTGCTCTTTCTCTTCCTCTTCTTCGAGATTTCCTTTCAACTCATTTAAAGTATAAATGTTTGATATTATCATTCATGCACTTGTACGATTGACAATCTTGGCTCACTGGGGCTTCTATGAGAAAATATGTCAATTATTGATGCATTCTATGAGCATGCCTCCATATGTCGTATTTTTTCTTTCAGCTATATGTCAGTGTCTAGAAGAGCAGTTTGGATACGAAATGTCTGCAACATTCAAGTATACAAGGTGACTTAGAATAAGAACAATTGTTCTTGAAACCGGGGTTGACAACTTATATCAAGATACAAGAGTTCATATTTTACATAAACACTTACATAAAAACTTTAAACACATCACACATATATAAATATATATATATATTTATAAAAGAAGATAGACCCCTTACGGTGGCTTCCACAAGTAGCATTCTTTTTGCACACTATTCTTCACACACGACATTATAGAGATGAAAATTGAATAAACATCATCTAATTCATCTTTTATGCAGCAGTAATTCATCCCACGACTCAATTGTGGTTTTGAGGCAGCAATTTCTCCAACGATGATACTCCCCTCTCACAACAGCGTTGACGACTCAATCTATTGGGAGGACATCTCCATAGATCTATAGTGATGTCACAATGTGACTAGTGTGCATGTTATTAACATGCTTCCTAATGGATCCTCCCTCACTTGCAACGACAATGCCTTTTCCACGGGTTTATTTTCTTGTACGTAGATCTATCTCATATGGACGCTCTCTCACAGTGCATATCTATTCCTCTTTGTCACTTCCCCTTACTGGCTCTACGATTTCTTTGTTTGAAAACACTCCTCCTTCATGAATATGAACAGGGACCTTTCATCTCCTCTCAGATATTGATGCTCCTTCATGGATATGAACATAGACATATAATAGGGACAATTCTACAATTTTAACCTTACTCCTTGATGGATATGAATAGGGAAGGGGATCCCTGAATTCTAGCAAAGATTGATTGGAAATAAAATAAATGGCAATTATCTCTCCAATAGAAATGGCAACTTCTACTCTTTCTGTAGTCAATGGAATGATCTAACAATTTTCAATTGAAATTCAAAACCCCATATCAAATCGCTTACCAGATTCTGAAGCTACGACCCACGACTATGTTTGAAACTATACTTCCTAGGTATTTCTTATTCCTGATTGAGCAGGTTCAATGTGTAACTGATCTCACCATTGGGAAAGTAATCGCAACAACTCTTCTTCATGAAACCAAGGATTTCTCATGGATTTTGATTCAAATCGTAGCCTCTGTCTTTTGCAAGTGGTGTGCAGATTTACTCACACAACATTACGACAACATCACAGACTCAACACATAGCTCATTCTTTCGAGTTAGAGTGGTGACTCATTCTTTGGAGATGACCGCATAGTATACAAGTACAATAGTACAGTAGGATGATTTCCTTAGCATTGGATCTGTGCAACTCCTTTACCTCAGTGACTCTGATACCAAATTGGAATTCATGAGAGCAAACATTGCAGAGAGATACACAAAATGATAAATTATATTCCACACATTACACATAAATACATAACACTTACATAAGTGTTGTGAGATCCAACTTATTCCATTCTTGGAGGGAGAGGTTGAGAGAATCTATCAACATCCTCCAACAGACCCAATCCAATCCTCCAACAAATGAAAAAGTTTTGATCCTTATATAGGCTCAAGAGTTAAAATGTTTTGGTGAAAGGGTTATGTAGTCATTATTAAAATGTTTGTTTGTTCTGTTAATAAAAACGATTATAGATTTTATTATAAAAAAAAATTGGCCAAACCAAACAACTTGACAATACAAAAGTTTTGGAGGATGAATCCATAGCTATCCTCTTCACCCTCGAAGAGATGAGAGGAAAGAGTCCAATAATTTTTCCTACATTAAGTCATTTTTACTGTTTATTGAGTAAAAGAATAAATTCTTATAAATTGCTTACATAGTAAAATGTAGAAAAAATACATAATTACTAATTTTGATGAGTTCTCCCCACTTAAACAAGGTAGAGTTCATAATTAGTTGATATCCCAAGAGGATATTTGATTATTCTTCTTTCACTCTTCGTTCTCGAGTTGATTTCCTTCCCCTTGTTAGTGGAGGAGGGGGACGTGAACCTTTCTTCAAGATTTCAATGGAAGAAGGAGATTCAAATGTTTTGAGTGAGTGCACAAGTTGTACTGAGGGTGATCCAAATTATGTTGAGAATGAAATGAGATACAAACAAAACTATAGAAGAGAACACAAAAATACAATGAAACCCAACTTCTATTAATGAATAACAGAATATTGTAGAACACAAAATGGCTAGAATGGTGGTAGCTTATCTCTAAAGAGAAAGAGATGTTAGCTACACTCATTCACAATAAACATTACATCAAACTCCATTGCATGCTAAAAGGATCTCCTTCTCCTCGATTATATATGAGAGTTTGAGAGGAGAATAATTCCCATGATGCATGTGGGATAAATTGGTCTAAGTTTACAAAATTCCATAGGCATGTAAAACACTAGGATTTCCTGAGAGGTCACCCATCCTAGTACTACTCTAGCCCAAGTGAATTAAACTACAAATTTCTAATGGGATCTAGTTCATTAATGATGTAGGCATTACATTACAGTACATTTCCCATCAAAAGGGTAAATATCATGGTTTATCAAAACCACATGCTCAGAAATGTTGATTCAGTGGAGAAGGTGGATGACCATCCAACATGCTTATCGACATGTTGGATGGTCATCCTGACTCAGACTTTGATTCAAAGAAAAATAAATGGAAACATATCATCGATATAGAACCTGCTCCTACCATCGCAGTGATAAAAATACAACTAGAAGAACGAGAGGAGCCTAAGGAGGGGGCACCTCTTCCACTCACAGATATGGGTAAAGGGGACCCCATTGCATTTCATTGTTAACAACGAGAGTTGTAAGATCTTGATCTCGGTCGAGGTTTTCAAGAGATTGAAGTTGTCTTGAATTTGTCAACGATGCCACATCCCCAACCATACACTATCGGATGGTTGATCCGGGGATGAGACATTTGCGTCATCCAACAGTGCCACCTGTCCTAAAACATCAAGCCCTTCAAGGATGAGGTATTATGTGATGTTTCCACAGTTGAGTTCTATGATGTTCTTTTAGGAAAACCATATATGTGGAAATATCACACTATCTATGAGTCTCGACCCTATAGTGTCATTTTTACTTTGGGAGGTCAGCTCTATAGGGTTCCAGAGGTAGCTCTGACTACTGCCAATTCATTGATATCAACAAAATAGTGTTGCAAATTCATCAATAAAACCAAAAATTTCTCCCTCTTCACGATCCATTTAGAAGGTGAAGATAAGGTCACTGCGACCACAACAACCTCAACCTAAGACCTTTCTATCCAGCAGAAGCAGGTCGACGAGATTGTAGAGGAGCACAAAGATATTTCTACTTCACCTATGAGGGTGTCTTTGCAGTACCACATCCCACATTTCATTCACTTAGTGCCTGGTGCTCCCTTACCTAATGGTCCAATCTATATACACTCCCTTCCAGAGAATGAAAGTCTTCGATATGTTCATCATAGCTCTATTGGCCATGACCCTTTTCAGGTGTGCTTAGGGTTCAAATCCATTAGCCCCCATTGATATCTCTTCTTGCTACATATTCACCAACTGAGTCCTCTCACACCCATACCAAGGAAGATCATGCAACCAAAATTGTTGAACGGATCCAACACCTCCACCAACAGGTTCATGAAATCCTTCTGCAGGCCAAGTACAAGCAGGACAACTACTTCAACAAGGAAAGCGACTCATCAAAGTTCAAAGTTGAGATTCAACAAAAGTTTCTCCAAGAATAAAAAACTGAATCAAAGTCTGAGTCAGGTTCTGATTCTTTTTCTTTAAGCTCAGCCACCAATGACTGTTTCGAGTGACATTCATCGGTATTGTGCCAGGGGATTTTGTGGAACTCGCACCTCTTTCCAGTGTTTTTCTTAGACTTCCCAACACCTTTCTTAGCTGGTTGCTTGGAATTTTTTTCTTGAGAATGACTCTCCTTTCTTTGTCCTTTGTTCTGTGAGTTAGGGTTTCCTTTTACATGCTTTTGTTCTGGTGTATTTGCACACCCGAATGCCCTCTTAGTCCACTTCTTGAATTTCTGCTCAATTTTGACTGCATGTCGATAAGCAAATCCCGGTGAGGAAATGTCCAAGAAATCTATGTATGTTTGAATATACCTATGCATACCACTAGGGTAATTGAAAATAAGGTGTCACTCAGAGTCTTTGATATCCATATTTGAGCACAAGGTATGAAATATGTTAGTGTACTCCAACACCATCTGGTCTCTTTTCTGAAGAAAAAAAATTCCATTTCATGTACTGGTCATCATAGTTTCCAATAGGGTAGAACTCCTCCTTGAGGGAATCTACAAAGGCCTCCCAAGTGGGTTCTCTCTTGAATGGTGTAGATTCATCTGCGATACACCTCTCCTAGTAACCTTCCCACCAAGATTTGACATGGGGAAGGGATTTAAGGAGCACGAATGTGATCGTTTCTCTCTTGGAAAATTTTGGACAGAGTAATAACCCTCTAGAATATTTAACCATTTTTCTAGAGCATTTACATCTATCTTGCCTTCAAATAAGGGGACATTAAAATTGACTTGTACCTTTAAGGGTGTCACACCTCCGAAATGGTTGCTTGTTGAAGATGCCTCGGACGCCATCGATAGTCGTCGAAGTATCTGAACGAAGTTGTCCATCATCTTGTTCCTCTGTCGCATAAGGGATTTCTCGAGTAACACATAGAAAGGATCTCCTGCTCTGTCATTTCTCTTTTCTTCCACCATGGGAGGTTGCTTGCGATGACAAGAGCAGCTTTCCTTAAGAGAAAATAACTCGAGGCCCAACTCTCTATACCATGATCTCATTGGGGACATGCTCTAAGAAATGACAAGGAGAAAATTTCTTTGATACTACTGATCCATATTATGCTGAGAATGAAATGAAATACAAACAAAAATGTAGCATAGAACATAGAAATATAGTGAAATCCAACTTCTGTTAATGAATAATAGAATACTGTAGAACACAAACTAGATAGAATGGTGGTATCTTTTATCTAAAGAGAAAGAGATGTCACGCACAATCATTCACAATAAGCATTACATCACACTCCATTGCATGCTCAAAGGACCTCCTTCACCTCGATTATAAATGATAGAGTGAGAGAATAATAATTTTCCCATGGTGCATGTGGGATAAATTGGTCTAAGCTTACAAAATGCCATAGGCATATAAAACACTAGGACTTCCCGGGAGGTCACCCATCCCAATACTACTCTAGCCCAAGTGTGCTTAACTATGGAGTTCTAAAGGGATATTTTGCATTAACCTTGGACCTCAAATGATATTACTCCAACTTTAGGATCTCGAGGGGTCTTTAGTGAATCTGCCTCAATCTTTTCCTCTTTTTCTTTCTCTAGATCTTCAAGAACCTTGAATCTATTATTGGAAGGGATGGATGGGCCAAAATGGGATCCTTTTATGGTATGTGGCCCCTTGGATTATTCATTCTTACATCTTTGGGATACTTGTTTGAAAAAATCCTACTTTGTTTCATTGGATGGATTCAAAGACTACTTTGGGTGGGTTTGGCTTTTTTGAATTCTTGGACAACTCTTTGTAAAATTCCCATATTCGTGACACGTATTGCATTTGAAAAAAATGTGCTCATGCTCTAGGACTTGAAGTTGGCTCCAACTCTCCATATTAAGTTGCACCACCTTCGAAAAACCCTTCTCTAAACGAATTTTTACATAAATTCTAACACAAGAATAAATGCTATTACATTTTTCAACAGAACTCTCATAACTTAAAAAACAAACTTTGCAAGGGAATTTGATAAGAAGCAACCAAAATATATAAAAAAAACTATAGAAAAATGCAAATGACCAAGGTTCTAAAGAAAAGCACTTGATTATCAAAATTAATTCATTTTTATTTGGATCACTTTTGAGACCCAAAAAGTCATAGAAAACATTTATCCATTCTCTTTCACTAAATGGATTGTAGAGACGAAATTACCATGTAGCCAAACTGTTCATATTTTCTATGATCTTTTAAGCACGATTCGATTGTGAGTATGGACAATTAAAATCTCAATAACTACAATCCAATCAAACTGTGCGATTTGAGTGCACTTAACCCGCTCTTGTAATTAATGCATGTGCATGATTACCATTTTCATGTCGCACTTAGTTAGCCACTGCAACCCGGAAAACCCCATTCACACTTCAAAGGGAGGTCATATCTTTGTTATCAATTCATTTTTAGTCGACTCTGCAAAAGCTATCAATTGATAAACAAAGAGTTACAAAATGACTAAAATATTATAGAAAATAGTTCAAAATTTATGGATAATTTTTTTTGTTATTTACTTGTTTTCTACCATATTTGTGATTATAAATTCTTAAGAACTATCTAAATATGACATGGAAATACATAAAAATAAAATAAAAAAATTGAGCATTTTAAATGAAATTGGGTTCATTATGGCTTTCTTCCTATCTTCTTCTTCATTTTCCTAAATTCTTGGTGAAAATAACATAGTTACTTTCGTTGCATGATGTCCAAGGGTTTGTTGAACTATGATTTCTTCCATAAGGGCATCTTTCATTGAATCAATTGAATATGAGGGTCGGTTGACCAAGGACTAGGAGTTGCAAGCAATGTTGGGTGATGACAACACATAACTGACAGTTACATTTTGTGGATGGTTCCTCAAGCATTTGGCTTTCCATATGCCTAAAAAATGCTTGAGTATTTTCCATTTAAATGTAGAAGCTTGTGAGGTGATTCTTGAGATTTGTAACCATTTCTCCATTGGTGGCTGAGCAATAAAGAGATATCATTGCCCCCAAACCCTCTGTCTATGCGTGTTGTGTGATTGTTTTATATCTTCTTCTTCTTCTCTATTCATTAATTCGGTTTGTAGGCTCGACCCCAACAAGCAGTATCAGAGTTGAGGTCAAGTGAAGGTTTGTGAGAACTGAGGGAAGATTGTCCCCATGCGTAGAGGGAGAAGAAAGAGATGTTCTATCCATGAGTATGTTTGTTGGTTCTTCAGCAGTGAGGACCTGACGAGGCAGTGGGACTTGGTTGTCGAGTTTGGGGAATCGTGAGCAGAGGAGAAGGGTGTAGGGATGGAAAATATGTAGAGAGAAGGAAAGTCCACCATTTTTTGGTTAGTGAGAAGAGGAGGAGGTTTCTCTTGTGAAAAGAAGTAGAGTCAACCCATGAAGAGGTTCGAGGGTACTTGAAGAGCCAAGGAGGATGTAACGATCCTCCTCATTACGACGACGATCCTCATATAACAAGTGCAATTTTTTTTTTAGTTTTTTGTGTGTGCGCATGTGTACAAGGGTAATAAACACATTCGACTCTGCGTCGCCACCCGACGACGAACAAGACACATACTACGACAACACAACATGACGACCTAAAACACACATCAAGTATCTGCATGCATTAAACGACAATCAAACGACTATAAATAAGATTGACTACCGCCCGTCCTACCCTACAATGGTTAGGACCTCCAAGACACATAATCAACGCTCAAGCCCAGGTTCCCATCGATTTTAACCATTTAAGGTCTCAGGGTTGGCGACTGTTCTGAGGAACATGGAGGTGTCTACATCCCGCCCGACACAAGCAGACCAAGCAAATATTGTTTACAACAAAGTATACCCATTACTTAATAATAACATCAATAATTCAGAACTAAATATCTTGATCAAAAATCGAACTAATGAATACGGTAGAATCTAATAAATGAACATCCACATCCTCCACGGAAGGTGCAAGTCAGAAAGGATTCCGACAACAACCAACCACTATTTAAGACTCAACATTTAATACGACTCACAATAGCAATTCATTCTCTATACTTATTAAACTTTTTAAAAATTAAATTCCATTATTTAGGTACTCAACCCACGAAGGGGAACATATTCATTATATTTTGTGAGAAAAATAACATGACATTCTTAGAAAAAAATCAATTTCACAAGGCGATGCAAGAAAATCCATAAAAAGTTTTTTTATATAAAGTGGAGTCTAATTTGATTTTCTGCATTTCATCTTCTTAAATCATATTCAAATTTATTGTGAAAGTACCTTGAATCATCCCTCCTAATCAAAAAAATGTTGGTTTCCATGTTTTCATTGCCACTAATGCATCATGGAAGACCGTCAATAAATCAAAAGTTAAGATGGAACTATTTAGTAAATCTTGTTGACTAATACCTATATGATTTAATATAATAGTTGTTAGGATGGACATGTGATTCATTCGAAGGTAATAAGTTTAGTCTTATTTGCAAATAAACATAGATGATTACGATATGTGAAGGGATATGAATGACATATTGGACTAACAACTTAGGATTTGTGTAGCAGTATGGTTGTAATCATAATTCGTCAAGTTATTTTGGACTTGTAATTCTTAATACCAATATGGTATTTTCACCTTTAGTGTTGCAACAATTGTCACTAGCTATTTTATTTCATGTCATAATGGTTTTTAAAATATTTTATTTATATTTTTCCTTGCTCATTGATTCAATGCCAAATGTAATACATTATGGGCCATTAACATATTTTCATATTGTTTGCAAAATACGAGCTTATAAATTTCCATATTGTTTAAAAACAAAGTTTAAAATAAAAAGAACCAACTTATATTAATGTGGAGATAAGTGCCCAATGCCTCTTAGTAAAAACAAACACCATGAATAATAAATTGGGATAAATAACTTTTTATTTCAAAGTTTATTATATGAAAAGACCACATAGTGAAGTATGTGACATATTACTACATCTCCATTAAAAAAATAAAAATGAAATAGAAAATCATTCAAATACAACCTAGAGTGTAAAAATTAGGATGCACAAATCTATCTCAATTTCAAATCTATTTTCATTAATAAGAGTCCAAAATATACGCAACAAATCTATTGATGTTTAAAAACCTAATATTATAATTTTTACAT
>ML785081.1:563758-593598 GCA_009831015.1 Picea engelmannii | reverse complement strand
GGGGGGGTCTGAAATCCATTGTGGGCCATTGATCTGTCTGCCTGTTTCTGAGCCGTAGATCCAAGCGCGCTCTTTATCACTCATTCCAGATCCCCCCTTCCATTAAAGGCAGAATAGACGAGGGGGTCCGGAATCCAATCTAGACCGTTGATTTAAGCTCTCATCCCTGGGCCATCCAGATGCGCGCAAATGTTATCAGTGATTCCGGACCCCCCCGGCTAAAAGCAGAACGGTCGGGGGGATTCGAAATGCTTTGTGCACCGCGATCAGGACCGTCGAAATGTGCAGGGAGCATAAAATGGGGAGTGGAGAACACATGAGCTGGGAAAAACTTAGGATAAATGCGTTTTTATGGTTTTTTTCCCCAAATTTTCAAATAACCACCACCAAGGGACTTCGACCAAACTATCTTTTAAGCATTTGAAACATGGTGCAACACTTACATCAAGTTGGATTTATTGAAACGAAGCAATAGTGACACTAACCTATGTTCTAACCTAGTTTCCTATGACAATTAACCCAGATTAAACTGTTGGGTTAAGAAAATTACTCTACCCTGGGGCTACCTGGCCAGGATTAAACTGTCTGGCCAGATTTATTCACTAATCTAACCTAGACACTTTGGCTAAGATTAAACTGTTTAGCCAAATCATTCACTACCCTATCAACATCAAATTTAAAAAGGACTTGGCCATGCTTGAAAGGTATGGACCAAGTTACTATTATTGCATGGGGATTTTATTTTAATTCTTTTATGCCCTCTTTTTCTTTCTTTTTCCTTTTCTTTTTCTTTTCAAATTATTTGCAGAATGAAAAATCATTTGTCAACAAAAGCACTAGAGACAGATAATATCCCAGTCACCAGTTGATTCCTATAACTTATAGGGTGATAATAGGTTCTTCAAGCATCTGGCTTTCCATATGCCTGAAAAATGCTTGAGTATTTTTCATTTAAATGTAGAAGCCCGTGAGGTGCTTCTTGAGATTTGTAACAATTTCTCCATTGTTGGTTGAGAAATAAAGATGTATCATTTCCCCCTCTGTTTGTGTGTGTTATCTGATGTGTTATCTTCATTATTTTCTTTGTTCATTAACTTTTGTGTTGCAGGCCCAATCCCAACAAGAAAATCCTAGAATTATGTTGTAATGCATGATAAGGGCTGATGTTAATTTCTCTAACCTTTGGTTTTGAGAAGCAACCTTGACTTTGAGTTCGACGTTCCTAATCGATTGTGCCTCTAATTGATTGTTAATGCTCCAATTTAGATGAGTAATTGTAGCTTGTAAAGCATCCATCTAGTTGAAAATGGTCCTCAAGATTTTGAGTAGGTCTAAGACATCACAATGAGTGCACTTCCTTGGGTGACTATGTTTAGTCATGGAAACACCTAATTGAAAACTAGGTATGGTCTCGATACCCAGACTTTGTAATTCGTGACTGGAAGAGAGGTTGATACCAAGACCAAAGGATGGACCAGTGCGAAAGACAAAGGAGCACAATCCAAACAAGCTAAAAAAACATGAAATGATGAATAGAACCTACATAATAAATCGTCATTTTTTCATGTTGAATAATCATACCTCGATAGCATTTGAAAAAGTGTGATGTGAGTATCGATAAAGGTAGAGAACTAAAGAATAGTCTCACCTTGATTAATTCCATATGCAACTTATCCTTGGATTGAATATGTTTGTTATTCTTAAAGTTTGTATTCATAGTATTAAGACATTAAGAGGGTCACTTTTATTTTTAGATAATGTCCCTACATCCAACCAAACAGTCTTATTTTCCATTACATCTCTGTATGAAGTACTAAGGATAAGCCCCGCAACGACTACAAAGGAAGTCAAGAGGGCTTACAGAAAGTTGGCGAAGAAATTCCATCCTGATCATGCGGCTTCTCCTGAGGGAACAAATGAGATAACATGAATGTTTTTGAGGATACACAATGCCTATGTCACTCTGTCGGATCCACATGACTGCTCACAATATGATCGCCAGCTTTCAGCTCAAGTGCGGGGAATCTCTGGCCATACGTCCAGTAAAGTGTGCACATAAAGTTATAGATGTTTGTGGGATCAGGTGGGGTAGATATGGGAAATAGATCAATTGTGGTGATCTGTGTCTGTGTTACGACGATTGTGTACACATAATCCATCATTGTTTTAAAGCAAAAGTTAGAGTTTAAGGAGGAGATCCAATCCTTAATGTAAATTGAAAGTGTGTAATGGTAATATGGTTCACTCTTTTCTCCTAGAGACCTGAAATTATGAGTGTACATTTACAAAATATGATGTATGATTTAGCGTTGAATTTACACTAGTAAATTTTTTTAATTCCGACGCTTTTACTAAGTGGTGAGAAAGATTAAATCTCTTGAGGTGCAAGGGATCAAATCTCTAGAGATGCAGTGACCTAATATTAAGCTATAGAATGCACCTCTTAACACAATAAAACACTAAGTATCTATTGAGTACTACCATGATATTCAAAAAATGGATGAGTACTACCATGATATTTAAAAAATGGATGTCCAACATGATAAGATCTATCATTGAGTTATGTAAAAAGGGCATCTGGTCACTTTTTCCTCTCTAGAGCAAGAATCTACACACAATGACTAAAAACTGGTGATCAATTCTGAAAGGGTGTAATCTCCCATATATTTTATATGTTTTGAGGGATGACTATGCCTCTCATGCATACAATCTATGCATTTTTACATAATTCAACATTTTTACATAATGTTCCTGACTTGGCTAGTCTAGGAAACATTTCTAATGTGTGTGTAGGATTAATCGTTTACAGCAAATAAATGATCATACAAATAACAAATGCGACAAAGGACTACAAAGTTTATATTACGATATCTCTGTGGATTATGAAATGGTCGAATGCGGCTAAATAAATTGACAATACTCGACCAGATCAACAGACAAAGGATCTTAGCTGGAATACAAATAAACAACTAAAAGATAATACCCGAAATATGGGAGCACTGCAGAATCAATGGATGCACTGGGACTATGGCAGCTCTGACGGTAACTGTTGGAAGTCTAGAAAGTTCACCCTGGGAGTTGTACTTCTCAGAATGGCCTGGAAATTGTCCCAAATGATGCGCCCTGCTCTAGTCCTCAGTACTGGTAACTGTCGGACCCTTCTATTGGTGATTTTGGACCCCGGATGGATCCCCCTGGGGGAATGCGCCCCTCTTTCTCTGCAAAATGCGTCCTAGTGATTCCATCATCGAAATCGGATGAGATGTGTCTCAAAATGACCACCTTGGTCTACTGGGAAATGGGTCGAAAGGGTTTCCCTAAATATGGCTTGATGCTCACTCTGGAACCCCAAATGTATCCGCCAAAAGTGTTGCACATCCAAGTCTGGAAAATGCGCTCCAGTTGATTCCTCTGTCGAAATCTGATGAGAAACTAGGCAAAAGATGCGCCTTGCCTTCCTCTAAAATGGGTCGGAGGGAAATCTTGGAATTCTCTCCGGATGGGATAAGTCGACTAAAAACCCTCTCAGAAGTTGCACCCTCACTCTGGATGAATGCGTCCTTGCTGTTGAACACTATGTAACTGCTACTGAAGAATGATAGAAGACCTGAATGATCTCCCTGGTGACTATGGTGTGTCTCTCAACACTGAAATCAGCCAACTGGTGTCTTCCTCTTGGAATCCACTGAACTATCTCTCCTGAGATGCACCTCTCCTCCTCAATGACAAGTCATAATCTACATAATGATGAATTAGGTCGCTGACCCTTCCTTTATATCTTTCCAAAACCATGAATCACTATTGAAACCCTAATTCATTGTTGACTTCCAAAACCCTAAATCACTGTTGAAACCCTAATTCACTGTTGACTTCTATTTTTAGCCCATACTGACTTAAAAGCGCTTTTTACCCTTTTTAGCTCAATCTCACTTTCTGAATATAACACCGGTGACTGAAGTGACCTCTAGTGACCCTGTTTACCCCTTTCTGGCCCTGGCTATAGTCTAATGGGGCATTTTAGACCATTAAGACTCCTCTCTCGAGCTCCTATTTGGAAAGGGACATTACAGTCCTCCCTTCCTGAAATTGCTTGTCCTCAAGCAATACCAATCCAAGGTGTTTCAACACCTGCTCGCTCTCCCAAGTAGCGTCCTCTAGTGGAGCCCTCTCCATCTGATCAAACACTCTCTGATGACGATGCTCCTCATTTTCCACTCCAAGAACTCAAAAACCTCCTCCGGAACTAACTCCAACTGTCCCTCCTCATCCAACGAGGGAAGCTCTTTTGATGTGCTAATGAATTGTCCCACTCTCTTTTTTAGGAAAGACACATGGAACACGTTATGAATCTTGCTCCCCTCTTGAAGCTCTAGCTCATAAGAAACCTCACCTACTCGACGCATGATCCAATAAGGACCATAAAATCTGGGCTTGAGATTCTCGGTCCCACTCTTCTTCAGAGATGACTGTCTATAGGGTTGGAGTCTCAAGAAAACCAAATCTCCAACCTCAAAGTTTCTCTCTATCAAGTGCATGTCCGCACTTATCTTCTGTTGGTTTTGCGTCGTCTACAGGTTCTCTTTCAACAACTTGGGAATCTCTCGACTCTCTATGATCCAATCCTTGGCCTTGAGAGCTCTGCTCTACCTGAAGACCAATTCTACCAAAGTGGGAGAATCATATACATACAATGCTCAGAAGGGCGTCATACCAATGGACATGTGGAAGGTGGTGTTGTAGCAATGTTCTCCTAAATGTAACCACTTTACCCACATTCTTTGTTGTCCTCCTACATAGTTTCTCAAATACCCTTCAACCCACTTGTTGACAATATCGGTCTGCCCATCTGTCTGAGGGTGATAGTTGGTGCTAGGTGTCAACTTCATCCCCACCAACCGAAACAACTCTCTCCAGAATGTCCCTATGAATCGACTGTCCCTATCACTGACGATGTTCTTCGATAACCCATGAAGTCTGAAGATCTCCTTGAAGAAAAGCTCGGCTACTTGAACCACACTGTACTCTGTCGGTATGGCATAGAAGTGAGCAAACTTGGTCAATCTATCGACCACTACAAAGATACAGACATTACCCTGGACCTTGGGTAGACCTGTGATGAAGTCCATAGATATACTCTGCCATTTATTCTCTGGAATGGGGAGTGGTTGAAGTAGCCCTGCTGGAAGAGTATGCTCTGACTTGTTCTACTGGAAAGTCACACACTCACTGACATGTCTCATAATGTCCTGTTTGAGGCCCTTCCATGAGAACCTCTCTCTAATCTGCCTATAGGTTTTGAAAAACCCATGATGGCCTGCTAGAGGTGAATCATGAACTGCGGTGAGGATATTCTTCTTGAGCCCTGAATCTAGCACCAAGTAGACTCTATCCTTGTAAAATATGACATTGTCAATGACCCTATACCAGTCATCCTGTATATTCCCATCCATCACCTCAAAAGCGAACTTGTTCTTGGAATATTCCACTAATAAGTGGGATTTCCAATCTACTGAAATATCCATCAAAGAACATGATGCAGGTCTCCTCGATAGTGCATCAGCCACAATGTTCTTCATCCCCTTGACATACTCTACATCAAATTCGAATGCCTATACCTTCGTCACCCATTTATGTTGGTGCTCACTGAGGTCCTTCTGCTCAAGGAAATACTTCAAACTGTTATGATCGGTCTTGACCACGAATTTGATGCCCACCAAATATTGTCTGAACTTGGTCAAGGCATGCATGATTTCCAACATTTCCTTGTCATAAATGGAGTACAACCTCTCAGGTTGATTAAGATTCCATCTCTCGAATACAATGGGGTTTCCTCCCTGCATCAAAACTGCACCGATCCCTTCGCTGGAGACGTCACACTCTAGTAAATATGACAAGGTGAAGTCTGGTAGTGCCAACACTGGACAAGTGCCCATGACTTCCTTCATGTGATCAAAGTCTTCCTGTCATTTCTCAGTCTATATGAAGGCCCCATGCTTGGTAAGATTTGTTAGCGGTGCTCTAAGTTGAGAAAAACCCCGGACGAACCGCCTGTAATAGTTGCACAACTCGAAGAAGCTCCTCAATTCTGTCACGTTCCTGGGCGTCTGTCAATATAGAATGGCCCCGATCTTCTCTTGGTGAACCTGTACCCCCTGTGCACTGATGATGTGGCCCAAGTAAATCATCTCTGTCATACCGAACTCGCACTTAGACTCTTTGGCATATAATGACTGTGCCTCCATGATGCTCAATACCTCATCCAGGTGCCTCATATGATCTTGCCATGACCGGCTATAAATCAAGATGTCGTCAAAGAAAACCAAGACCGGTTTCCTTAACTGATCCCTGAATATATGGTTCATGCAAGACTAGAATGTAGCGGGTGCATTGGTTAGCCCAAATGGTATAACCAGGAACTCGAAGTGTCCAAAATGACATCGAAATGTCGTCTTCTCTATGTCCTACTCTTGGATGTCGATCTGATGATATCCAGAGCATAGATCAATCTTTGAGAAGAAAAATGCCCCATCCAATTCGTCCATCAACTCGTCAATGTGTGGGATAGGGTATCGGTTCTTGATGGTTTTCTTGTTCAAGGCTCGGTAATCAATGCACATCCTCATGGTGCCATCCTTCTTCAGAACTAAGACAATTAAAGAAGAAAATGGGTTGTTGCTCAGACTGATGTGTCCCATCTCCAACAATTCCTTGATTTCCTTCTCTAACTCATCCTTGAACCTCCTAGGATGACGATAGGGGGGGTGATCATAGGTTTGGCCCCCTCCTCCAACTCAATGGTGTGCTCAAACCCCTTGTCAGGTGGTCTCCCTGGTGGAATTACCTCAAAGACCTGTTGATGTCGTCCCAATAAATTCTTGATCTATGTATGGTATTGTTGTCGACCCTCTAAATCCTTCCACGTAGTGATCAAACACTCGGCGACATATGCTACTTCCCCATGTCTGAATATCCTCTCCATCCTCTTGGCTGAAACTGTCATGGGTGCTCCTGTCGACATACCTCTTAGAACAACTTTCTTCCCGTCATGGTCTCTGAATCCCATCTCCAAGGTTTGGTAATTGGTGGTGATTTTTCCCAAGGTAATCATCCACTGGACTCCCAACACCACATCTTTGTTAGATAGGTCAACCACATAAAATGTATCTCTCACTGTATAGTTTCCTAACTTTACCTCCAAGTGTGGAACTATGTCTAGACACTCCACTGTGTGGCCATCTGCTACTGCAACATCAAACCCCTCAAAATCCTCTGTCTGAAGTGCCCATCTCGATACTAGTGAAGCGTCGATGAAGTTGTGGGTGGCCCCACCATCTATCAGGGTGATTTCCCATTGCCCCTAAATAGTCCCTCTGATCCGGAGGGTATCATACTTGGGAACACCAGAAAGGGTCGCTATGACTCCTCCCTTTGTTGGTTTCCTCCTGTTAGCCTGCTCAGGCAGCTGTGGGGCTACTGGAGGATGGGCTCATGCCAGTGTCAGAGGTCTATAGGGAGCCCAGTCCTCTGCTTGTGCTAACTCCTCCTCTGAGCTAGTGGATCCACTGTCCTGCTCCTCCTCCTCACTGTCCACGTTGTCTGCTGCCACCTCAATATAATGAATCTCTCCCTTGCCCATGCACCGATGGCCTAGGACCCAAGGGTCTCTGCAGTTGAAGCAAAGCTTCTTCCTCATAAGCTCTCACCTAGTCTCATCATCCAACTTCTCCTTTCCCTTCCATTCTCTCTGGAATGGCTTACTGTCTCAATCCTTCTGGGGTACGAAGGGTTTGGAAAAGGTTTTAGTCTTTGGCACTGAGTCTGCCAAATCTTGAGTGCAAAGGATGGCATCCTGCAAGGTGGGAGGCCTGTATGCCTTCACCCATCCTCTCAAAGGCTTAGTGAGTCCCTCTATGAATAGCATGATCAATTTGAGCTCTGATGTATCTGTCACTGCCACGGCTACCCGCTGAAACTCTGTGATGAACGCCTCTGCTGTGCCAATTTGTCTAGACTGGGCTAGATCCCTGAAGTGGATCTCAGTATCCCTCCTGTCAAACCTATCCATGAGCCTCTCTATGAACTCCCTATAGGAAGTGATGCGACTGTGACCCAATGTCACCAATCCATGATAACACCACTCATGTGCCTCACCCTCCGAGTTTAAGGTCATGAAACTGATGGCCTCTGTCTTGGTCATCTGGTTGAGCTTGTAGTATGTGTCTAGCTTCTGTACCCAAGATATGGCAGTGCATTTGGACGATCCGTCGAAAGAAGGTATGGTGAGTTTACCAACCTTTGGGATGAAATCCATGTTATTCCCCTGTTGTTGTTGCGGTCCTCCCCTCTATAGCTCTCTGGGACGGTTCCCGAGTCTGAGTCCACAGTACTCGACTAGGGTCATGTCCTGGTGGAAGTCACGACCAAATGTTGCATACTCCCTCCTATACTTTGCAATGTCCTCTGCATGAGTGGGTGGTTTCTGTGCTATCGGTGGTGGTGTGGCTACCGGGGGTGCCCTCTGGAAACTTGGAAACAAGTGTCTGGAAATCCTACTCGCAGAGGTGTATGTGCGAGAGGTTGACTGGGGTCTACTGTCTACTCTTGAGTTCCCTTGTGCTGCATGCGAGATTTGTGTGCCTGGGGTGCCCACTCTAGTCAATATATCAACCACCTATGCCAAGGACTAAGACATGGTCCGTTGACTAGCTAACATATCGTTGATAACCTGCATGAAAGTTGTCTCGGGATCTACGGGGGCCTTGCCACTGCCCTTTGGTCGCTCATATATGTCTCCTAACATCCTCTCTGCCTCGTGCTCTACCCTTCTCTCTGCTTCTCTGTGTGCCTCTTCCTCTTCCTCTGAGCTAGGAGGAAAAGGGGGAAAGTCAGGCCTATGCATTCTTTCCTTATGCCTATTGTAAGTGACATATTCGTCACCTACGTGTTCACGGCCCTCTGGATCTTCTGCTGCACTCATTGTCTTTAGTCACGGGCTCGCAGGACTAAAGATCTGATACCATTGTAATGTTCCTGACTTGGCTAGTCTAGGAAATGTTGCTAATGTGTATGTAGGATTAATCGTTTACAGCATATAAATGATCATACAAATAACAAATGCGGAAAAGGACTGCAGTCTGCAAAGTTTATATTATGATATCTCTGTGGATTACAAAATGGTCGAATGTGGCTGAATAAACTGACAATAATCAACTAGATCAACAGATGAAGGATCTTATCCAGAATACAAATAAGCAACTAAAAGATAATACCCAAAATATGGGAGCACTGTGGAATCAATGGATGCGTTGGGACTATGGCAGCTCTGACGGTAACTGTTGGAAGTCTAGAAAGTTCACCCTGGGAGTTTTACTTCTCGGAATGGCCTAGAAACTGTCCCAAATGATGCGCCCTGCTCTAGTCCTCAGTACTGGTAACTGTCAGACCCTTCTGTTGGTGAGTTTGGTGCCCAGATGGATCCCCCCAGGGAATGCGCCCCTCTTTCTCTGGCAAAATGCGTCCTAGTGATTCCATCGTCGGAATCGAACAAGATGTCTCTCAAAATGACCGCCTTGGTCTACTGGGAAATGGGTCGGAAGGGTTTCCCTGAATATGGCCTGATGCTCGCTCTGGAACCCCAAATGTATCCGCCAAAAGTGTCGCACGTCAAAGTCTAGAAAATGCGCCCCAGTTGATTCCTCCATCGGAATCTGATGAGGAACTAGGAAAAAGATGTGCCTTGCCTTCCTCTCAAATGGGTCGGAGGGAAATATCGGAATTCTCCCTGGATGGGATAAGTCGACTAAAAACCCTCTCAGAAGCTACGCCCTCACTCTGGATGCATGTGCCCTTGCTGTTGAACACTGTGTAACTGTTGTTGAAGAATGATGGAATACCTTAATGATCTTCTCGGTGACTAGGGTGTGTCTCTCAACACTGAAATTAGCCAACTGGTGTCTTCCTCCTGGAATCCACTAAACTACCTCTCCTAAGATGCGCCTCTCCTCCTCAATGACAAGTCATAATCTACATAATGATGAATTAGGTCGCTGACCCTTCCTTTATAGCTTACCAAAACCCTAAATCACTGTTGAAACCCTAATTCACTATTGACTTCCAAAAACCTAAATCACTGTTGAAACCCTAATTCACTGTTGACTTCTATTTTTAGCCCATACTGACTTAAAAGTGTTTTTTATCCTTTTTATCTCAATGTCACTTTCCGAATATAACACCGGTGACTGAAGTGACCTCTAGTGACCATGTTTACCCCTTTCTGGCCCTAGTTATAGTCTAACGGGGTAGTTTAGACCATTAAGCCTCCTCTCTGGAGATCTTATTTGGAAAGGGACATTACATCTACACAAAATGACTAAAAACTAGTGATCAATTCTGAAAGGGTATAATCTCCCATATATTTTATATGTTTTAAGGGACGACTATGCCTCTCATGCATACAATCTATGCCTTTTTACATAATTTGACATTTTTACATAATTCAAATTAAACATATGGGTACATCTTGGGTCGTTTAAATGTTTTATTTTGGCATTTTCACTAGAATTCGGTTATAAAAATTTGGAAGAAATTGCAATTTTTTTGTTGTTTAAATTGTATTTCTCATTGTATAAATAGATTTAATTTTTTGAAAAACTTAAAAGGTATTATCATTACACAGACTTAACCACTCAAATCTGCAGGTTCAACAATCTTTAGCCTAATTCCAATCATGATTAAAACCTAAACCTAAACCTAAAATGTTTAAACTACCGGGATAATTTAAGGATGAATGAACAATGTGAAGAGTTATTGACAATTAAAAATTGAAATATACTTACTCCATCCCATTTATCACTTGACGTTTCCGTAGGAGAACTGAAAATCAAGCATAACACTAAGTTTCATTCATGGAAAAACTATAAAAAACAAGGGTTGAATGACAGCTTAGTCCCTGCCAAGTAGATTTGGAAATGGAGATGATAGATGACACCCTATAATTATTGATGATGATGATTACTGTGAAACATGAACAATATGTTAACTAGGGGCTAGTTTCATAATCTTAAAAGAAATCAATTTGTAAAGATTTTAAATGAAAAAAATTAACACTAAGAACTATAACGTCAGAAAGATTGGAATTCAAAGAATTCGACCTAGACTCACAAGGAATGGAGGAAGACGTGTTGCTCCATGACACTTAGTTTATAGATTTGTCATATGTCGTATTGGCCAGGATCTCTGACCACATTTTTACTTTAATGTGGATGTTGTATAGTTTGGGATTAACCTAAATTTCCTTCCAATTAAGTTAAGCTAGCCAAATGCAAATTGCATCTTAAAAATATTCAATTTTTCTTTTTGAAAATAAACCTTTCAAATTTAATAATATATATTTTTATATAATATTTATTATATTACATAATAAATATAATCTAAATAATATACTAGATAATAAATATAACATAAATATAATAATAAATAATATATTAGATAATAAATATAATATAAATATAATAATGCATAATAATAAATACATAGTACAACTTTTTATATTTAGATGTGGTGATTGGTGAAATTCATTGATTATGTAATTAATTCTACATATTGAAAGACGTAAAGGGAGCAATAACACTTCAATTCTATCAACCAATTAGAAATGAGAAACACAAATATTTTTATTATATCCAAAAATATATATTTGTTTTCCTATGTTAAACATTACATTGCATGCACAAATTTATGGTAAAAAACAAATTAATGTCACATCAATGTCACATCAAAAGCAAACTCATTGTTATAGTCCCATGGCAGGGACTAATAATGTATTTTTATTGGATCACTTTTGGGTTGTACAAAGTATCATAAAATATGTATCCAGTCTCTTTCACTAAATGTAATTGCAGAGACGAAATTATCGACAATCGTTGTCTGTACAACCCAAAATTGCAATCTAATCAGCAGTAAACTATGTGATTTGAGTGCACATATCCCACTCCAAAGAAATTGCAATTTAATGCACATGCACGATTACCATTTTCATTTGGTATTCAGTTATCCATTGCAAATCAAACTCAACCCAGAAAACCCTGCTCACAATTCAAAGTGAGGTCATAGCTTTTTTATCAATCCATTTTTTTGTCGACTTTGCAAAAGCTAACATATGTAGTATAATCCTCGGTTAATTTTCATCATTCTCTTCTTCTTGATGGTCATTTTCATCATTCTCTTCTTCGTGATGGTCATCATAATCATAGCCACTCATAGTTGAAATGAAATCCCAAAGATGCAATGTTTTGTGGATTTGATGTTTTTCATGGTAATTGAGATTGAGAAGTATCATTTGGGACATAAAATCATCGTTGTGGTCTCTTGACCTTGGTTAAACCTCTAGACTCATGCTTGCTACACAACTAATCTAGTCATGGCACCCACAACACCCTTGGAGGTAATTAATAACCAACAAAGGTCTAATGTGGTGGTTTGAGAACTTGTTTGTGGTGCTTAAGCCTGAGAAGTAAGGTTTAGTGCCAAAGGATATTATTTCCCTTCCCCAACTATGATCATAGACCCAAGACCCATCCATGATTCCCAATACCTCATAACGATGTTTATATTCAACCTAGACATCAAAGACTCCGTGGAGAGGGTTCGTGTCATTGTTTCTAGGTGTTGTCATGGTGCTTGAGCTAAAAAACATTCAATTAAGGGTTAAGGTTGTTATCCCCCCTATCCATGTTTATTCCTTGACACACATTTCCACTACACAAAACCTACTCGTTGTTCCTATATCCCACTTGGAGGCCAAATACCCCCTACAAAGTTCTTATTCAAGGCTCTTGATCTCAAGAAGCTTCAATAAAATCCTAAGGCCCTTGTTCTTAGTCTTTGATAATGGTCAAGGATCTGCAAACCAATGATGATCCAGTCTGGGGGTTAAATTTGATAGGTACCCCTACCCATCAAGTAAACTTTTTTAAGACAATTTTCTTTTTAAAACTACCCTTGCATGAAGTTTGATATTTATTTTTGAGTGTAAATTAACTATTATGTATTATATGTGTTTTTGTTAAATTTTATTGTCCTTTGAAAGGTAGAATGCCACATCAACACCAAACTCTAAAACCAAATGCAATTTCCGGTAAGGAATTATTATAGTGTATAGCATAAGGTTTAATAGTATGCACAAAGACGAAATGAGCTTATGAGATTGTATTCAATGCCCAAAACTTAATACAGTTGAAGACATCGAGTAAGGATGGAGGTGGTGGAGTAGACCATATTCCAGTGAAAAGTTAAACCAATAAATGAAAAGAAAATTAAATTTTATTAATTGCATAAATAAGAAAAAAAAAGGAAAATATATTTTTAAATCATTTGTGTGTCCACGGTCCCTAAATATTTACAATATCTACTACATAATTTAGTTGATTTGAACATCAATTTGATAACTATTTTTACATATGGAAAATATTTAAAAAACAAAACAATAATCATATTTCAACTTGCTAACCCAAGTTCAATACTTGGAGCACTAATAGAGTGCAAGGAAATGAAGATCAAATTCAAAGTGTGAAAGAGAATAAAACGTTAAAATAGGTATTATCACCTCTCAAAAACATTAAGAAAACATTATATTTCAACTTATCAGTGACTAGAAGTTCAATATGTGGAGGCTTGATATCAATCCAATGAATTTTAGAAGAATATTTTAGGTTGTCATCCATCCTTCTTTCCCTTCATGCGCATAGCTTGACTCCCTCTCAAAGTCTCAATAAAACAAGGTATCCCTAAAAATAATTCCTTACATCATATATTCATAGATGATTGATAAAATTAGTGTGGGGTGGGGGGGAGGGGGGGATCTTGGAATTGATACTACACACTCTAAATCCACCAACCCCAATTAGTCAAAACAAAAGAATTTAATTAAACTCCATTGTAATTCAAAAATGTGATGGACAAGACCATGTGATGATGTGCACAAGAAATACCATCAGAATTCATGTTGCCTATTAAAATTAATGAAGAATCAAATGTGAATCGTTTGATTGAGGATGGAAGATCAATGATGAGAGAGGAATTGATAAAACAAATGTACATGACCTCATGTAATCCCCCATTGCCTTCGAATTACATGAGAGTTGTTAAATATATATTCAAATAAAAACATTCATTTTGGAGTAGGCCAAAGCCTTAGGTAACTTGAGATCTCATGGCCCCAAAATCGCTCAAAGACATTGATTTAAATTGATGGCTTTGAGCAATTTAGGAGCCTCGACATTTCACATTACCTAAGGATCCACTTGATCTGAAATGAATATGTATGTATGTATGGATGGATGGATATAGGGAAATTTTTAACTTGTTTTTCAATTTGACGATCTTGAAAATTAAATAAGCATCAATAATGATGTGTTGATTTTAAAATTTCTTGCATAAGATAGTTAAATAAGGTAAAAATGGGCAAATACCCATCAAATTTAACCCCTTATCATATGTGGTGGTCTAAGGACATGTTCATGGTACTTAAGCCTAAGAATCTATGTTTATGGCTTAAGGTTGTTGTTTCACTCCCTTGACCATGGTCAAGGGCTTGGGGTTGTTGTTTCCCTACCAAGACTATGGTCAAGGTTCCGAGACTCATTTCTGGTGTGTAAAAAAACTTATGGCATCCATATCCAAATCCTAGTTAAAATACACCTTGGTGAGTGCTCATTTCACTTTGTCTAGGTTTTGTTCATGGTGCTTGAACTCAAGAAGGTTCAATTAGAATTTAAGGCCCTTTTTTACCCCCTTGACCATGTTTAGGAATCAAGATCCATTTCTAGTGCACAAAACCTACTCATGGCACTTGTATCACACTCTAAGTAATGCAATTAACTCTTACAAAGGATTCATGTGTTAGTTCAAGGACTTTTTCAAGGCTCTTGAGCCTGAGAAGATTCAATGATATCTCGAGGCACTTGTTTTCCTTCCTCAACCATGTTCAAAACCTCACAACCCATCCTTAGTGAGAAAAAAATTCTAATGGATTCCATATCCAACTCTAATGCAAAAGACCCCATAGAGAGGGTTTGTATTGTGGTTTGCAAGTGTTGTTTATGGTGATTGGTCCTAAGAAGCAACGTTTAGGGCCTAAAGCTCTATTTCCCACCTGACCATGATTAGACCTCGAAGACCATTCCTAGTGCACAAAACCTATTCATGGAACATGTATCCCACTCAGATGCTAAAGAAACCCAACCGTGGCCCTAAGCATGATTATTGGTGTGGGCCCTGTTGACCGAAAAATCTTATTTGGGCTCAACATGATGTTTATCATTTTTATATCTTCCCGAGATGGCATGATGGTTTCTCTTAGTAGCCCATCAAGCTCTAGTTCTAGTAAAAGATAGTGGTAGGATCCATAATTAATATGGCCCTTTCCCATTAAAGAGTATCAATGGGTTACATTCAGAGGTTCATTTGATCACATAGTGACTCATCAAACACTAGAAGAGTATCAGGCATTCATTTCAAGTCACATGGTCTCAATTCAAATCAGTTGCAAGGTGTTAGATTCAGTTTGGTCAATGCCTTCATTATCAATTAGAAAGATAGTAGGGATAAATGGATTTCAAAGTCATAGTTTTAACTAGCCTACTATCACCTATTTGGACAACTGAATAATAGTCATCAATATCATTATGTCCAACAACATCTTATCAAGACCCAAGTGGGCTCAATCCAGCCTTGTTATGCTTGTTTCATAACCCTAATATTGTCCCCTAGGGGAGGAAACCCTGAGATTATTTTTTATTTATGAAACCCTTCCATACCAGAATTCCCTATGTCAAGGATTCTTAGTTCATATTTCATGAACTGAGGACTTAGTTTGCAAAAAATTCAAAGTTGGCCCCTTTCGTTAGCCACTGAGTGGGTCCCAAAGGGACATGATATTTCACAGAAAATAAAATGAAATTTGTTCATTTTGTAGAAAATTTATTTCTTTTACCCTAGATATGTTTTAGGATAAGCTTTCCAATGAGCTATCATTTTCCTAATTTTGAGTTTGTATGACCAGTCTACGAAGGGTATGAATTACACATCTCCTAAATGGCCAAAATTCATAGTTATGACTTCCTAATTAGTTTATGTTTTGATATATAAATAAAAAGAAAAATTGGTCCTAGCGGAGATGTAGGTAAGTGTGATACCTTTCCAATGTGATATTGAGCTTGTGATGAATATCAATTCCAAGATACTTGTACCAAGGCACTTCCTCCAAGGTGTTGTTGTCATATACGAAAGTATCATAGGTGGTCTTGTTGGATTTAATTGTCATAGCCTTTTCTTTGTCAGTGTTCACAATCATTCATGTTCTAGAGCAGACATCCTTGAGGATGCTAAGATGCTTACTAAGTTCATAGGGATTCCTTGCCATAAGAACAATATCATCAACATAGAGAAGAAGGATGATGATAATACTATCAAGAGATGGTCCAACACAACCTACAACTTCTAGACAGACTTCCAACTTATCAATGTATATATGAAAAAGGGTAGGGGATAGGGGACAACCTTTCTTGACTCCTATAATGCAATTACTTTCCTCTAACCAACCCTCAATTCTCCTAAACTTGGCAATAACGTTCTCATACAACCTTACCAAAACAACTCTCAGCCCAAAGGGAACTTTTGTCTCTTCTAACCTATTCCAAAGGTTGTTCTTAGGAACAATGTCAAAATATTTCCTAAATTCAATGAAACAACAATGGATATTGGTTTTATTGTTGCGACACTACTGTGCAATGATCCTAATCGTGAAAAGGTGGTCCATAGTTGAATGATAACCTATAAAACCGGCCTAGCCTTTAACTCTTTTTTTATGGCTTTCTAGCCATATGCTTATCTTCTTTTCCAAAATACTCCCATATAGATTGGCTAAAATGGGGTTAATCATAATGGTCCTATAATTAGCTCCTATATTGCAATTAATTTCCTTTGACCAACCCTCGGTGCTCCTAAACTTAGCAATAACTTTCTCATACAACCTTACCACAACAACTCTTAGCTTGAAGGGAACTTTTAGCTCTTCTAACCTATTCCAAAGCTTGGTCCTAGGAACAATGTCAAAATCTTTCTTAAAGTCAATGAACAACAAAGGATATTGTTTTTTTGTTGCCACACTCTTATGCAATGATCCTAAGCATGAAAAGGTGGTCCACATTTGAATGATAACCTCTAAAACAAACCTGGCCTTTAGCTCTTTTTCTATTTCTTTCTAGCCATATGCTTATCTTCTTTTACAAAATACTTCCATATAGATTGGCTAAAATGGGGCTAATCATAATCGTCCTATAATTAAAGGGATTGCTTTTATCCCCACTTTTAAAAATATGATACTAAACACAAATAAATCCTCAAATACTAAGTGAATAATTATATCTTCTCATCTAATGTAGAAATAAATCCTTGTACTTAGTGAATAATTATCTCCTCTCATCTAAAGTAGAAATAAATCCTTGTACTAAGTGAATACTTATCTCTTCTCATTGAATATAGGAGTTGGATCCATTAGTAAGGAGTGAGGAGTTTTTCACTCATGGGGAAGGTTCAATTATGAGAGCCCATCTCATGTCCTTCAATATATTTTGGGCTTACGCATATAGGTGAGGTGGTCAATCCAACCTCCTTACAGGTTCAAGTCCAAATGCTACCCATTCTAAGTAGTATTATAATTATTATTATAATGCTAAGTAGCTTGGGATGACCTTAAAATTAGATTATTATTATTAATTAGATAGATTCAAGTAAGATTATCTTAATCATGAGAAGAAGGTTAAATGTTTTATAATAATAATCTACTTTTAAGGTCACGACCAAGCCACACCAAATTGGTGTATGAGACCCCCTTGTTTGTGGGACAAAACACTGATTTATGTGATTAAAATTTAGTTATAAATTTTTCCCTAAATATTTTTAAATATCTTTAATATTGTGTTTTAATTTTAAGATGTTAATAATTAATATTTACAATTATATTAATCTAAAATGATTCTTATCATATTCAATAAAGAAAAGTCTATTTTCCAACTCACTAAATGTTTGAAAAAATACAAATTCATAATTAGATTAAGTTATAAATATTATATCATTGTTTTTTCATTGGTATATAATATTGATGATTACACTTTATTGAAATTTAATTTTACTTAACATTTTATATTATATAATTTTTTTCATTATCATATATTATCGATGATTACAATTTAATGAAATTTATTTTTATATATTATCGATGATTACAATTTAATGAAATTTATTTTGGCTTCTTAGTTAGTAAGGAATTTATTTTGGCTTTTTAACCATTTTATTTCGAGTTATGATAAGTTGATTATAAACTATAAAGATTAATAAAATTACAACTATTATAAAATTATGAATTAATGTTTCTATTTTTCTTAATATTATAAAAAAAGCGCGTGATTTGAATTTGCATGGTTCGTTGAACCTTATCCATCTACTTCGAAAATCGTCGAACTCAAAGAAAAAATATGAGGTTCTACGAGGTTCTGCAAATTTTATCATCAAAAATTTTTAAGTCAAACCAAATTTTATAAACCCAAACCATGTAAATTTGTTGACTAATAATTTCATAAAAACAATATGATGATGTACAACGACAATCAGTCCAAACAAAACAATATGATCATCGATGACATAAAACTTAGGTGGCAAGGATTGACGATTAGGTGAGAGTTGTGTTACAATACGTAAAAATACAATTTAATTTTAACCTATTATATATATTATGCATATTAGGACATCTAAATTTTAAAAATTGGAGTACTTATTATTATTTTTCATATCTATATAAAATTATTATGAAAGTAGGAATTCCTTCCATCCTTTATTTAAATCTTTATTGTACATATTTTTAAAAGTGGGATAAAAATAATCATTATAATTAGATGAGCATTATGATTGGCTTTTTTGCCAAGTTATATGGAATTATTTTGGAAAAAAATATCAGTGTATGGATAGAAAGTCATGGAAAAAAAACTAAGGGTCATATTGGATTTAGGAGCTATCATTCAACTCTATACCACATTGTTGTGCCTAGGATCATTGCATAGGAGTGTCACAATAATAAAACGAATCTCCTGTGTTGTTCTGTTGAATTTAGAAAAGCTTTTGACACAGTGCCCAGGACTAACCTTTGGAATATATTAGAAGAGCTAAAAGTTTCTTTCGAGTTGAGCATTGTTACGATGAGGTTGTACAAGAATGTTATTGTCAAGTTTAGAAACATCGAGGGCTGGTCGAAAGAAGTTAAAATTGTAATATAGGAGTTAAGAAAGGTTGCCCCCTATCCCCTACCCTTTTTAGCACATACATCAACAAGTTATAGGGTTGCTTGAAACAAGTTGTGTTGGCTTGACTCTAGCTAGTATAGTCATCATCCTAATTCTTTACACTGATGATATTGTTCTTATGGCAAGGAGTCCATATGATCTTGATAAGCAACTAAAAATTCTTAAGGATTTTTTCTCTACGATGGGTTTCACTGTTAACACTGGAAAAATGATGGTTATGATAATTAAATCCAAAATGATCACTTATGCTCGTTGAACATGTATGACAACAACTTGGAAAAAGTGACTTCATACAAATATTTCTTAATAGATCTTCATGACAAGCTTAATTGGAACTATAACATGATAATATGATAAATGGAGAGTGGAAAGCTTATTATGGACTTGAAAATAGTTGTAAATCAATGGGCCTTTGCTATGAGGAGAAAACCCTCTTTGAAACTCTTGCCACTACCGTTATCTTATATGATTGTGAAGTTTGAGGTTGCAGCGTCTCTAGAGAATCATAGAGAAAGATAATCCAAAAGTGTTTTATAACTTATAATCTCAAAATTAAAGACAATACACCCTATCATATCCATGCCGTAGAAGCAAGTATTTCCCCCATTGAGAGCATGACTATCACTAGGTACCTAATGTAATAAACAACGTGGAAGACAAGAGACTTCCTAAGATTTCTTGAAACTCCAATCAAAACCACTTGCGGCTCAAGTAAGGTTGGCATAAAGATTCCAAGTCTTGTTTAAATCATTGGGGAAGCAAGGAAGAGGTAACTCTACAAAATAACGATAAAATTGAAAATATTATTACATATAAATTTAAGGAGAAATTGTGGTGCAATAAATAGTTACAGGATAAAAGAAAATTAAGGTAATATAAGGAGATGAATAGCCCTAATCTAAAAGATAAAAAAATATCTCTTTGTT
Organism: Picea engelmannii; assembly: GCA_009831015.1. NCBI lineage: Eukaryota > Viridiplantae > Streptophyta > Pinopsida > Pinales > Pinaceae > Picea > Picea engelmannii. The sequence continues at coordinate 573,317 of ML785081.1, read as the reverse complement.
TTGACTAATGTAAAGAACAAAATCAATATTGCCAAAATAAGAACAAACTCTCATGAGCTCCATAGTGAAACAAAGGGTTGGACAATTCCTAAAACATTGTGAGTGAAAAATTTGTCATCTTCATGACACTAAGAAGGCTGAAGATGAAAAGCACTTGCTCTTAGAATATCTTGTTGCAAAATATTTCAAAATATTTGTTGCAATACTAACCATGCTACCCTTTTAACCTATCAAAAGTATGGTGATTTAAGAATGATTTTCTTAAACCTTTTTGAACATGGAATTAAAATTCTAAAGTAAACCAAGTAATTCCTTACATTTTTAATGTCAAATAAACCAAATTTGGTCTTAATGGACATTAACCATCATCATCGTCATTAATTTTTTCTTACTTATAATTACTAGATTTTATATTGCGTCAAGTTAGAACTAAGTGTCATTAACATAGTAATGAGACATGTTCCGCAAACCATGTAAACTAATATCTTTAATTAATAAAATAAATAAATAATATGATAGTAGATTTGGCATGTTTATTCTTTTTAATTAAGAGATTACATTACAATGGGAGGTAAGATTTGGTCTCATGTATAGGACTAAGGCTATATGCTAATAGAAAGCACATGACTCCATCAAAGGTGATCACAACCATGATCACAAGGGACACTTGCATTCTTGTGGATTTTATCTAGGTTTAAACGACCTTTTGATCTTGGATTAAGACTTAAAACTACTTCTAATTGACCAAGAACTTGTCTTCCTCAAACTTAACAAAACAAGTTAACGACCTAAAACTCAGATACATCTTTAACCATCTAATTATGATAAATTTAATTACCTTAAAATATTTAACCCAATTAATAATAATATGAAAACAATCTACCAACCCCTTATTTTAAGTCCTTAAAAAATTTACACAAATAATAATAAAATAACCTACCAACCTATATTTTAATTCTTTAATAAGATCTCACTTCATATTATTATTTATTATATTATTTATTAGAATTGAATTGAGAACTCAATTTCAAATACCATTTTTCAAAGTAAAAAATTCAAGAGATCAAATACTTAAAACCTTTTCATATTATTATTTATTAGAATTGAATTGAAAACTCAATTTCAAATACCATTTTTCAAAGTAAAAAATTCAAGAGATCAAATACTTAAAATCTTTTACCTAATAGAAGTCACATTTTAATTCCTTAATAAGATCCACTTCATATTATTATTTATTATATTATTTATTAAAAACTCAATTTCAAACACCATTTTTCAAAGTAAAAAATTCTAGAGATCAAAGACTTAAAACCTTTTACATAATGGAAGTCAATTGTGAGAACTTTAGTTTCCTCTTTTTAGTTGGTGAGAAAAAATGGACACCTGATATGAAATCCCTCCCCTATTCTCTCTTTAAAAATCATACATGTGATTTTATTAAAAGACTTAAAACCTTTTCCAATGGAAGTCAATTGTGAGAACTTTAGTTTCCTCTTTTTAGTTGGTGAGAAAAAATGGACACCTGATATGAAATCCTTCCCCTCTTCTCTCTTTAAAAATCATACATGTGATTTTATTAAAAAAACTTGAAGTGTGAGGGTGATGTAAATATTACAATTGCTTAGCTTTCATACACATAGCTAAGATGATGTAAATATTACAATTACTCTTGTTTTCATAGACATGGCTATAGTGTTGTTCTAGAATCAATACGTGGATATATAAGGTTTCCTTTTCTTAAGGTTCACACACACAGGTGGATTTGGTGTTTATTATTGAACAACTTTAAGGTAAGTGGTAATTGGGTTGTAATTTAAAAATGAGATAATCTTTTAAATTTGACATTTTTATCATTAAATTTCCTATTTTTACTGACAGTTATGGAAAAAAAACTAATCATATTTGAATGACAATTTGCCCATCACATTCCATCTGTAATCTAGTCCCATTTTCCTTCATGGCAATCTAGTCCCATTTTCCTTTATGGCTTAAAGGGATCTTTTCCCTGTGATCTAGTCACATCTTCCTTCCCTTTCTCCTTGACTTAATGAACTCTTCTTGAATCAATGAACTATTCTTGAATTTGTTGGTTGCCAAGATTGAGTTTGAATTTACATTCCATCTGTAATCTAGTCCCATTTTCCTTCATGGCAATCTAGTCCCATTTTCCTTCATGGCAATCTAGTCCCATTTTCCTTTATGGCTTAAAGGATCTTTTCCCTGTAATCTAGTCAGATCTTCCTTCCCTTTCTCCTTGACTTAATGAACTCTTCTTGAATCAATGAACTATTCTTGAATTTGTTGGTTGCCAAGATTGAGTTTGAATTTGTTGGTTGCCAAAGATTGAGTTTGAATTTGTTGGTTAAAGTGGTAGTTTAGTCAAATCTTCCCTCCCTCCTTGACTCAGTGAGGCCTGGTTACCTTAAATACCTTTACCAAAAACTTGTTGGCTACTCAACGTCCAAAAAAATCCAGTCGAGGCAGATACACATCCAGCCAGCTATGGTTCTAGAAGCCAGCTTAGACACGCAACCTCTAACCTAACTCCACCAGCATCATGTCCCCACCTTGTTGGAAAGACTGCGCCCAGTCTGTAAAAAGAGAATCCATGGTCACCCACCCACCATTCTCATGTGCCATGGAAATTTCGCCTCCTCTTTTTCTCTGATCTTACCTCTGTATATAATCAAATCTTCTCTATATTCCTCCTACTGAAATCGCTTTGTAATTCCTCAGAAATTTCGCCTCCTCTTTTTCTCTGATCTTACCTCTGTATATAATCAAATCTTCTCTATATTCCTCCCACTGAAATCGCTTTGTAATTCCTCAGTGTCTACTGATGGTTTTTGTGTTCGATCATCCGCTCTTCGTTTAGCCATAGTTTCTTCAAGCGATTATTCCGTTCATCGGTCTTATAGAAGTAATACCCGCTTTGTTTTCAGAGAAGAAAATTTATAGACCAGCAATGGCTTCTTCTCTTGTATTTTCCTCCAGTGTTTTCTCATCCAAAGATTCGCCTAGCGCTGGTCATATGGGCTTCCAGAGACCGCCGACAGGATCGATTCCCAGGAGAACAAATGTTAGATTTCGGCGGTGTTTCAAGGTGAAAGCAGCACAGGCTTCTGCGAGCGCAGAAGCGATTTCGGGGCACGGTCGCACGGAAACGCAGAGTTTGTATGAAGTACTGGGGGTAAGCCAGGGTGCCACGGCCAAGGACATTAAGAGGGCTTACAGGAAACTGGCGAGGGAGTTCCATCCAGATCACGCGGCTTCTGCACAGGGGAAAAACCAGAACACCCAGATTTTTCTGCGGATACACGATGCTTATGTGACTCTGTCGGATCCACATGACCGCGCGCTATATGACCGCCAGCTTTCGGCTCAAGTGAGGGGCTTCGCAGGACAGGCGTGGAGCAGTGGGTCCTGCCAGCAGGCGCCCACTTATGGATCTTGGCGTGGTCATGTGGGGCGGAGTTGGGAAACCGATCAATGTTGGTGAGCCCGTAATATACATATACGATATAGCTATAAGCATAGATTTTTTCCCACGTGTATTATGTTTAGGTTGGGGTGGGGTTTACTAGTATTAGGTTGGGGTGCTTACCACAAATCGATTAGGTTATTTTATGTTATTGTGTTTTGATTTATTTTAAGATTAAGTATATTTAAAAATGGGATTGGTAGCTAGGTTTTGTCACGGGTGCTATGAAATTCTTTGGATGTGTTCTTCTTTTGGTTAGATCGACTTCAAGAACACATCTCTGTTTGCTCAATTCTCTTATTTCAACAACTCAGTCATGAAGAAAGAAGAAGAGTTGTTGCCTTGTTCAGCAGTTTTCGTCAGTTTTCGTCTTGGTATGGCTTCAACATGTATCTATGTTGCTCACATTTCCTTGGAGACAGATGCAAACTTTGGTAGTACAGTGGTCACCTCATCCAAGAGAGTTAAGTCTTCGAACAAGCCTCATAACTTCATCAAGAAGCTTGAAGAGATCCTTAAGCTCGAAATCCCATTTCGAGTTCCAAAAACAAGAGCTATCAGTGGTATGTTGTTGGGAAGTTTATGGGGACATGGACAAATCGTAGCTCCTTACATATATGGATTCAGATATGGTGGACTCTCCACTTGAAAGGCGGCCTTCAATTCTATTTCAGCAATAAGGGTATTTTTTGGTTTTCATTTCCAAAGAATTTGTTTTTCAAAACAGGTATTAGTGGATTTTACTCAAATCAATGCTCTCTCAACTTTGATCTAGAAGAAGAGATGCCCTCGATGGTGTCAGTATGGGTTAAACTTCCTACCTTCTTTTAAATATCAAGGATGGGAAGATGCTAAGAGAAATTGGGAACAAGATGAGGAGAATCACAGATAAGGCAGAGCCAAAGTCCAAGATGTATGCATGTGCCTGAATGTGTGTGGAAGTAAACCTTGAATTTATCCTCTCAAGGGAAATTGCACTATGAATCAATAATTGGTGCCATGTGCAAAGGTTGGATTATGAGCAACATCACTTTAAATGCAATAGTTGTCATGATTAAAGACACTTTGCTAAAGATTCTTTGTCAAAGATCACCCCTTACCCAAGGATAGGTGGACAAATTCTATGAAGTTTGCAAACCCTATGGAAGGATGCGGCGACAAGTTGCCCCATAACCTAGAGACAGAGTTGTTCCTTTGTCAAGCAAAAAATGATTTCAAGCTTTGAAAAATCGAGAAAAGGACTATTATGTGGAGGCTAGAGAAAATATTCAGAATCAACTGGGAAAGGAGTAAGTCAATTGCTCTGAATTTACTGCAGAAAATCTTACAAGAGTAGTGGAGGCCTCAAGTTCCACTGGGAGAACTTTGGTAGCCTTCAACTCCACTTTTACAACACTGCATATGGATATGCAAGAAGAAATCTACATGGAACAACCTCATGGCTATGTTTAGAATGACTCCAACCTTGTATGTCACCTTAAGAAATCTCTCTATGGTCTTAAGCAAGCTCCTCGAGCTTGGTATGCTAAAATGGACAACTTTCATCTTGACATCGACTGTTTTAAATGTCATTATGATCCTAATGTCTATACCAAGAAAGTAGGAAGCCATCTCATAATACTTGTCCTTTATGTTGATGACCTTATCCTCACTGGTAGTGACCATAAACTCTTAACCTATGTGAAATGATACCCACTTTGTACCGTCAGTTAGTTGGTAGCCTTTTGTATTTGACTAGCAGCAAAAATGATGCTTCGGTATGTCTTGGGGTACAATTCAATTTGGGATACATTACAGTTCAGGGGGGACTCCCTTGTTGGTCAGTTTCATTGGTTCATATTTGGTTGGCGACCCTAATGATCGAAAGTCTATTGTTGGTTATGTTTTCAGTCTTGGTTCTGGACCTATCACTTGGGCTTGTAAGAAACAACAAGCTATTTATCTTTCTTCAGCCAAAGCAGAGTATCGAGAAACAATTAACGCAAAACAAGAGGTCTTGTGGCTTCGACAGATCCTTTCAGAGTTTGGATTCCAACAACAACATCTGACCACCTTCTAGTCCGACAATCAGAGTGCCATCAAGCTCGCCAAAGATCATGTTCAACTTCAACACAACAAACACATTGAGCTACAAATGCACTTCATCATAAAGCTCACTCATGATTGAGTTCTCGAAGTGCTCTTTTTCCCTACAGAAGATCAAGTTGCAAACATTTTCACAAAGTCTCTTACAGAAGTAAAAATTTCCAAACTTCGATCTACGTTAAGAGTTCAAGAAGTTGGCGTTAAGGGGGGATAAGTTCTAATGCCTCCTTCCTTCTCCTATTATGACACCTTTGTAAATATTTCAATCCTAGCCCAAGTTATTCTTAAGGGGGGATGTTAGGATATTTAGACACTTAGGATTTAGTTAAGACCAACTTGGTCTAATGTGTCTTAAGGTAGAAGTGTTTTTATTTAGTGTATGCAGTGGTATGCATTTGCAGTTATGTAATTTGACAATAATGATATGTTCTAAACATAGAGTGATCTGTTGACTCATATTATCCTTGATCTTAATGTCTATATTTATCAGTTGTTTAACACTCAATCGGTCCATGACCTCTATTTAAAGAGCATGGAGGATCATTTGTTGATGATCGATTGTGAGAAACTCTCTGGTAAAATATTTTTCTTTCGCATTAATATATTGTCTCAAATGACCACATTGGTTGGGGCCATGGACTATTTCCCTCTTCAATGGTTTTAACCACGCAAAAAAATTGGTGTTATGATCCTTGATCTAGTTGTGTGAGTGGTTGCTTAAGGTGTTCGTCATGTGTGGGAATACCCTATTTTGTTGAACATCAGCTAAACACACCTATTATCCCACCAAGTCAACCTATAGAGCCCAACCCTAAGCACCTTGACTCACCAAATTCCAACATGATCCTCATGTACATAAAATAACCAAACAACATACTACCATCCATCGATGGGGCAATAACAAGAAGGAAACAAATAAAGAAAGGGTGTATGTCAAGGATAATGTCAAAGCCTCGATTGGATAGCATTCGAGTCTTTATTGGAGCATTGTCAAGAGCCTCGACTACACCAACATTGTTAGAGCCTCTGAAGTGGCCACTAAGAAATTTGTGTTTTTGAATGATTTGTTAATTCTGGCAATTTGCAAAAGAGAAATTGCACACTCTAAGGGAATAAATTCAAATTACATATCATTGAACCCATGGAAAAATTGATATGTCAAATTTCATAAATAGGAAAATAAATATGTTTGCAAAAATAAATCAAATTAATATTGAATTTCAACAAAACTTTGGCGAATTAATAAAATCCTTATGGAGGCAGGTACTAATAAATGAAATGAAATGAAAAATCAACCCCATGTATCAAGCAATGTGGATACAAAAAAACAAATTCCCCGTCTAATTCACAAGTGCTTTAGAATTTTCGTTTATTTTATTTTATTTTATTTTAGTAAAAATAAGATGTAGTTGTTGATGAAAAAATTATTCATTTTATTTATTTTAGTCAAAATGAGATGTAGTTATTGATGAGAAAGTTAATTTTAATTACTAACTTTTTGGAGAAAGGTGGCTTGTTTCAAATTTATTTTACCTAAATAAAAGTTAAATTGTTTCTATTTGCAATTTGAAGAGGTGATTATTTTAATTTAGTTTAATTTTCTTTAAAGGTGACAAAACCTATCATATTCACTAGTATTAAGGACAATTAACATTAGTTGTTATATATAAATGTGAGTTGACTCATCATCATTATTCAAGGAAAACCACATCACCTGAAATGACCTTGTGATGGTCCATAAGGGGGAAGACTTCCACTCCTCTCAAATGCCTATGGGTTTTGGGTAGTTAACCTATTTTCTTACATTCCAGAGAGACATGCTCTTAGTGAATCAAAAGCAATTTTAGGTTTTACTCCTAGGACCAAAAGGCAATTTCAAGATAAACAATATCTATACGAAAACTAGTATAGTGTATTGTCATTGTTGACACTACATTACATTGTTGAGGCTACAACATTGACTTCATGGGTATAATAGGTGGCTTTCTATAGGGGGCAGATATATCTTGATAAAATCCATTTTGGAAGGACAACCGGTCTTTTGGATGTCCATGGAGTATGCGCCTCGATCTATCATCAACAAGATTCACAAAGTGATTTTTCACTACTTATGGAATGGGCACAATGACTCTTTCCAGTTTCATCTTTGTAGATGGGAGTTACTCTCCAGGCCTAAAAGAAATGGGGAATGGGGGTTCTGTAACCTTTATCACTTCAATTTGGCCATGAATCCGGTTACCTTATGGAGGCTATTAACGCAACAAAGTATCTAGCATCAAGTCATTTTCGACAAGTACCTTCATAACTCCACTCTTATTAATTGGCTTAGACAACCTGCTCATAATCTTCATGTAGTCTCTAGGATGTGGGCCAGTTTAGTCTGTTTGCTACCTGTTATAAATCATTGGCTTAGTTGGAATCTGGGGGTAGGGCACCATATCTCCATTGGTGAAGATAAGATTCTTGGTATGGGGGATTCATCCATTCTTAGTTTGGAGCTGGTGGATATTTTAAACTCGAAACAGATTCATTCTTTAGCACAACCTTCCAGTTGTCGGGATCTTGGTACCCTTGCCGAAGTATGGAAAAACAACAACGAATTGGGATTGTCTGGTACGCACGCGACGAAGTGGAACACTTATACAGTGGAGTTAAACAAGGTGGGCGTCACCCTGTTGGGGGATGGTACCGATTCTCTATTATGGGTTGGGGGGGACCTCTCAGGGGTCCTTACAGTAAAAAATTGTTATAATGCTATTCTATCTACCCGGAATCTCCCGATCCAACATGGCTGGAGAGAAAACTTGTGGAAACGACATGTTCAATTGAAGATCATTCTTTTTTTCTAGTTGGCATTGGAGAACAGGTTACTTACTTGGGATAATCTCCAAGCTAAAGGGTAGATTGGTCTAGGAATTTGCCTACTATGCAAGCAACACACTGAAGACATTCCTCATCTTTTTATCCACTATATCTTTACAAAGGAGGCCTGGTCATATTGCGCACAATTGCTAAATATGAGACTTTCGTGGATGGGATCTTCTCTTAGTGAATGTATGGACGAGTGGAGTAGTAAGAAGGAACTGTAAAAAAATATTCCTTTGTTGGTATGTTGGAACGTATGGTTGGTGCGTAATAGCCTGCTCTTTGAAGGAAAGATTCCCTTTTCAAGGGCGGTTTTTCACAGGGCTATCGGTGCCCTCAAGAATATGTCCATTGCCACAAAAGTGCAGAGTTTAAGAGTGAATTCGATAAACATGATTAATGGATTTGCAGTGGCATTCTTTGATGGATCTTTGGTGGCAGGTGGTTCCAGTTGTGGAGCAGGCGGTGTTGTAAAATCTAGAGATTCGACGGAATATAGATGGTAATTCAACGGTGGTGCAGGAACAAACACCAAAGCAGAGATGTTGGGTGCGTGGGCTTCACTATTTATTCAAAGCATTTGGATATTCAGGATATTCAGTTACTAGGCGATTCAAAAGTAATAATTGATTGGCTTAAAAAAAAAGGAAACCTCCGGGCTATAAACATTGAAGGTTGGAAAAGAAAAACTAGTGAACTGGTTTCTACTTTCAGGGATATTTCTTTTCAGCATATCTACAGAGAGACAAATCTGGTGGCAGATAGGCTATCAAAGCAAGCTCTGTTGACATTGAGTGGAATACTTTTTTATTATCCCTGGGATGGAGTGACTGCTGGAACAATCCAACACTTTGACTAAAAAAAAAAGCTAAAATTCTAAAATTTGTGTCTCTCTTGGTATTTTTGTATTGAGTTCAAAGTTCATAGTTTGTCTTGTTAGAGTGATGAGTTTTTTTTTTGTGTCAGAGCTTTGCTAATTTGTATGGAAGCTCTAAATCTGTTTATTGAAGAACTCGAGGGAATGTGACGGTCATAATAATCAACATAAACAAAGATCGGTGATGTCTGAAAAATTATATCTTAATATAATTAGTGTGAATTTTATGCAGGAAAAAAATAAAAATAAAA
>ML785081.1:511157-554001 GCA_009831015.1 Picea engelmannii | reverse complement strand
CATGGTGTATTGTGGTGTATTGGTGTAACTCTTATACTATTGTTCATTTCTCATTGGATATAGTTGAATGGTTTAAGTATAAGTTGAAAAAGGTTTTAAATTGTACTTGATACTGATTCACCCCCCTCTCAGTATCAACATATTGTTCAATATTTTTAATTGTTTAAATTATTTTTATGTTTCATAATTTAATTTAAAGGTAGAAACTAATAATTGATTTACAACAATGTTGATATGTCTAATTTCCTTTAGTACTTAATGCAACAACTCATCAATTATAAGCATCATCTTATTGTATATATTTTTTCCTCTCAATTTAATTTGAATTTGCCAGGATTCGACTCAATGGGCAGATGGTTGAACAAGCACGTACGATGTATATATTTTTTTTCCTACAATCTATTATGTTCAATTTCAGCCAAAGGGAAAATTCCTCGGAAATTTCTGAGTAAATTCAGTCCGTTACCAATTCAATACCAATTTTATAATTCAAATAAATGTAAATGTTATTTTTAATATATATATATATATATATTTACAAGATTATTAAATTTAATGAAAAAATTGTCTAATTGGTTTACAAACCAATTTGACCAATTCTAAAAGTATTGAGATTTCTCATAAGACAATTTTAATATAATAAAACATTATATATGAATTATAATAATTATAGTGTCAAATTTTATTCATAAAAATCTATATTAATGTGAATTTGGTGAGTGCATTAACGCCAACTAATAATAGCCAGATACTAGCCAGTCATGCTCTGAGAGGACAGACATACATACCCATAGAGAGGCCATCCAGAAACCAAACGTACCGAGACAATTAGAAATATTACAACAATTTTTGGGTAAATTCAGCCCGTTACATGAGTGCATTAAAGCCAACTAAAATCCACTCTCTATGTACACCTCCAGAAGACAATAATCTATAGCAGCAACAACTTAAAAAAAAAATTACAGATTTTAAACTCAAATTTATTTCCTAACACCTCAAATAACTAAAACTATTTCTATGTTCAGACTCAAATGCCAGGAATTCTTACAAAACCTCAAAATGCACAATGAGAAATCAAACTCCATATACTTCTCTGCTCTGACCTCAAAATGCAAGAAAATGTTAAACCTCTAATTCTGCCATATAAAACAAACGAAAAGTAATTTCAGATAATTTATATGCTATTACCTAGAATGCAAGAAAAATCCTAACACGGATTTCTCTACTAAAACATCAAAAGGAAATAAAAATTTAACTAAAATCACTTATTTGATATATGCACACAAATTCAAGAACAAATTATGTGCTAAGATTTTAATTGGAATTACTTATTTCATCATGCATACAAATTCAAAGGCAAGAAATGATTTACTAAGACTTTAATTCTAAGCAACAACTATATTTCTTCCTCCAGGATCATTTATAATTTAAATAGGATCATTTAACCAAAAATAATAATTAAAAAAAAAAAACACCATCAAACTTCAACATCTTACCTCAGCCAAACAAAAATTTACCAAAAAAAAACCATCAAACATCTTATTCTACATAACAAAACAGGAAAGCTCAAACTAGAATTAGCTGATGATTTTCCAAATTCCTCGTACTTAATAGAAAGTGTGGTCGCCTCCTTCCCCCACCGTCCCAGCCACCAAACCTCAACCTTCAACCCTATTTTTCTCCTTCTAACCCTACAAAATTCTCGTCACCTCCCCCTTCCGGAGGCCGAATCCACGGTCGAGGTAAAATAGGCAAAGCAGAGCAAACGTGCTCACAGTCCAATACAACTGTCCTGCCAAAGTATGGAATGGATCATCCTCTCCCGCCAAAGCATGGAATGGATTATGTTGGGTAGCCTGTAGTCGAGTTGTTTAAGTTTACGAAATATCTCAGGTTCCATTCTCAAATCATTCTGTATGTATGATGGACTTTCCCCCAAAAAAATAAAAATAAAAACACAAATCAAAGCATTATGTGTGTTATGATCGACTCCCCAAGAAAAATATTGCAGAGTATTTATCTGGATCTTTAAGGTCAATAGATCAAGTATGCTTCTTAAACATGTGGACCGGGTCCTGACAAATCCATTAATTGTATAATTAATTTTATACATTGAATGACGTGAAGCCTACAATAACACTTCAAATATATTAGCCAATTAAATTTTAGAAAAATATGTTTTTTTGTTATTTACAAAATACATATATTAATTTCCTATGTTATACATTGGATATAGCACACAAATTTAAAGTCAACAATAAATTAATACAGAGTCAAAGGGAAACTCATTGCTATAGTCCAAGCCTTTTACACGGACTAATAATAATAACAATTGTTTTAATTACAATTTTCTTTCATTTAAAAAATATATTTTTTCCATTAAGTAGTTATATGGATGAGAGACTTGGAACATTCTAAAATGTTAGAGAACCTTCTAGGATGGTTTTGACGAATGTCTGGTTGTGTGGTTTTCGTCAACATAGTTTTGGAGGACTTATATCATAAGTCTTTTTGTAAACCGGAGTCTTTAGTATCCAAAAGAAATTAGATTACATTAATTTTAGTTTTTTGTTATATTTATTTTCTAAACATTTTTCCACTCAAGTTTCAAATTACATTTGTGATATGTTTTATTTTTTGTGAGGCTATTATTTATTGAGGTTGTGAACCATAAAAAATTAACCTTTGCTTTCATTCTTAATCACATTTGTGATATGTTTTATTTTTTGTGAGGCTATTATTTATTGAGGTTGTGAGCCATAAAAAAAAATTAACCTTTGCTTTCAAATTAAGAATGAGACGCTTGACTTTGTAGGAAGTAACGTTTAGGGTCGGATGGGGGTGGTCTCTTTTCATTGAATTTAAGTCTTGGATCGATCAAACGGGCGGGAACCAACAACAAACTGGATCAACAATGGAAGATCGATTGGAGGTTTTTTTCTTAGTAGTTAGCATAGAGGGGTTTCATATCAAGTCCTTTAGCTTATTTCTCGCTCGGGTTTGATTTATAGTACCTTGTCTAGTGACATCTCTCTCTACTTAGCATTTCTAGATAACACATTGATCCTGACTTGATTGAACCAAGAATCGTGGCATTTATTGGTTTTTTAGCCATCAACTTGCTAGTCGAGAGCTTTATTTCTAAGTTTTATTATCCATCCAACCATTAATGAGCATTAAAATTCTTAAAGCCATATCCGTGACGAAGATAGTAGACCGAGCCTTATTTTCCTTTCTAGGAAACTGAACTGTCTACTGCACTCATTTCATCTTTTAGTGGAGGACACATGGCCTTAAATCATGCTTGTAATGTGTCTTCTCAAACAAAGGAGTTATTAGTTGATGGTGATGACCTGGGGTGGAAGGATGAGGGGTTTCTCTCAAAGATTGATGAACTTTGTGGGGACCAAACTCTATCATCTCCAGTTATTAATGATATTGAGTACAAGACAGGTGAGAGGACTTACCTATTGACACCTGATCCATCACAACCCATTAATCATAACTTTCGAACTAAGGAGCCTCTTAAATTTTCGGAGGCTAGTATAGAGAAGTTCATTCTTGCACAGTCAGGGCAGTGCTTTGTAGATGGTTTCACTCAGAGACAGGAAGGACATGTCAAGTTTTCTGCTACAACTTCAAAGGGGACCTCTTCTCCAGGTATCGAGTTGAAGTCCGGAAAACCTGGAACATTCAAACAAGGTTATTACCCACATACTGCTTCCCAACATTTGGGTCTTGAAAGGAAGAAAGCCTGGAAGCTGAAGCCAAAGGCTCATAATATGGTTCTTGGAGCAGACGTGGCTCTAGAAGATGCAGCGAGACTTGCTCTCTGTGGTGTGGTGGGTAGATTAACTTATCCTTACCTCTGTAAGGGCAATTTTTTGAGGTGGTTAGAACAGAGGTGGGCTACTATGTTGGGTTACTATCCAGAATTCTTCCATCTATCAAAAGGATGGCTCAGATTCATCTGTAGAACCACGGGGAATGCTACGAGACTACTGGATACGACTTGGATTTTGGGAGGGTGTAGTCTTCTTCTTAAGCGTTGGAGACTAGCCTTTGATCTGGAGATGGAACACTTCCAGTACTGACATTTATGGGTACTTCTGCCAGGATTACCGATACATTTCTGGAACCCTAAGACGCTTAAAGCCATTGGAAACTCACTGGGGAGATTTCTTGTAGTTGACTCTTAAGCTTTAAAAAGATCATCGAGGAAGGTGGCCAGAGTTCTAACTGTGATGGACCTGCATGGTGGTCTCCCAGAGGTCATTGATATAGAATGGAGAGGTAGACACTTGAGACAAAAAATAGACTACCTGGGTCTACCCTTTCGATGCAATCGATGCAGGGGTAATGGTCATTTGCATTGGCAATGCAATGGTGCCCCTCTGGAGGAGGAATCAGAGGAGTCATTGCTATTGAGGGACCCTCCGGATTACATGAATTTTCAGGATTCGTTGGAGTGCGAAGGAACCGACTTCGAACCAGAAGCTACATGTATGGTCAAGGACGTGGACTCCTTGCTATCTAGTAAGCCGGAAATACATTATCCTAGTTTTTATTTTTCTCTTTCAATCCGGGAAAAAGAAACATTAGAAAATTTTGTTTGGTTGCGGTCTTCTACTTTGGGGGTCACGAGTCATGTTACAAGTGAGGGCTTTAATGTTGTTGACCCCGTACATAATTTTGTGAGTCCTTCTAGGACTTTCATTAACGATCTCGTTGACACAAAGATGACAAAGAATGTTATTAGTTCGAATGTTACTGAAGTTCACTCAAAGTCTCCCTCACAGACTTCCTGCCCGTTGGTTTCTCCTGTGACTGCCCTTAGTGATATCCCATAGATTGACGATCCAGTAACTGAGTCAGGCTCATTACCTCTACCTGGTTATGGTGAACCAGAGTTGGATGAGCCATCCCTTAGTGAGATCCTCAAATCGCTAGTACCTGACATCAAAAGAAATAAAATTATATCACAGTTACCAATTTTTAAAGGGAAATCGGTGGTAAGTGATGGTCAAAACTCTGAAGGTACTTCTTATGGGATGGATGCGGGGGAGGGAAAATATTTTGGTTGGTTGAGAGGGGTGGGAATGGAGCTGTCCCCACTAAAAATGAGAAGCTCGTGGAAGAAACAAGCATCCATTAGTCAAATTAATATTGAACCAATCACTTCCATTGAAGGAGGGCCTCTTAGAGCAGTGAAAGCCCGGGCTCGAGCAAAATAATGTTACTATTATCCTTAAATTTAAGAGGGACCAGAGGCTCCCTGAAAAAGGCCTCGGTTAGGATATTATTGGTTCAAACTCGCCCTGATATTGTTTTCTTGCAGGAAACTTTGGTTTCGGCACAAATTTCCAGAGATTTTTTGTTTACCCTTAGACCCACCTGGGTGACATGTGCAGTCGATGCTTTGGTAAATTCTAGGGGTTTACTAGTTTCTTGGGATCCTCTTATCTTTGATCTTTTTCCCTATCTTACGGTTGGTGGCATCTTATTAACAGGTACAAGCATAAGGGACAACAAGGAACTTTCTTTCATGAATGTCTATGGACAGTGTATGGAGCGCATTAAATTCTAGAAAAAGTTTGTGGATAGTGGATTATTAGATATTAAGAATCTAATTTTAGCGGGTGACCTCAATTTTGTTTGCGATCCGAAGGAAGTTTGGGGGGGTACTCCCAGACAAGCTATATTTGATGACTTTTACAAGGACCTGTTTGGGGATAAAAAGTTGATTGACGTGAAACCTACAAAGCTAGTTCTGACATGGAGAAATGGTAGGTCGGGGGAACAAGTTGTAGCAAGAAGGCTTGACAGGTATTTAGTTTCCGAAGATTTGTTACTAAAGGTGGGAATTTATCGTTCCTGGGTTGAATACCCATTCATCTCAGATCATGCTCCAATTCTATTATAGTTGGACACTCCTCCGACTCATATTGCTTCTCCCTTCAAATTTAATGCTCACTATCTATTGGATATGGAATTTGAACATTTGGTTTTGTCAACTTGGAACAATCCAATTTATTTGACTGAATCAGGGTTCAGGATTCACCTCATGTGGAAATTAAAGAATTTAAAAGAAAAAACTAAGCATTGGTATCGACAGAAACAGGAAAAGAACTTGGTCAAACTCAAAGATTTAGAAGAAGGCATTAAATTATCCATTTCGATACTAAATGCAGATACTACAAACTTGGAGGAATGGAGGATTTTGCACCAAAAAGAATTGGATAGAAATGTGATCCTTAGAGGTATCGAAGAATCTTGGAGACTACGCAGCAGGGTGATTTGGCTGGCGAGTGAGGACAACAATACAAATTTTTTTCATAACTTCGCCAATTTCAATCATGCGAGAAAGCACATTTGGGAAATTTCGAATATTGAAGGGTCGATTTTCACAGAGCCGGAAGCTATTAAAAAGGAAACCTTTGATCACTTTAATTATTGTTTCAAGAATCAAGAGACTCCAAATATGGCTGAGAAAGTTAAAATTGCAAGTATGTTCCCAAAAATCTTCAAGGTGGAGGACTCAAACAGACTCACTGAACTGGTATCATTGACGGAATTAAAATCAGTTCTCTTCAAGTTCAAAAAATCCAAGAGCCCTGGCCCGAATGGATGGTCAGCTGAATTCTTCACTTTTTTCTTTGATATAGTGGGACAGGACCTTCTTGATATGGTGGAAGAAACGAGAAGACTGGGATTGGTGGGGGGCAACATAAATTCAACTTTCATAGCTTTGATCCTGAAGACACAAAAGCCCAAAACCTTTGATGATTTATGACTGATTTCTTTATGAAATTTATGTTATAAATTAATATCCAAAATCATTTCCAATCAGATTAAACCCTTTCTATCTTGTGCAGTTTCCGAAGAACGGTTTGATTTTCTCCATGGAAGGAGAATTCAAGAAGCTATCGGCTCAGTACATGAAAGCTTACACAACATCAAAAAAAAGAAATTAAGGGCGCTAGTTCTTAAATTGGACTTGAAAAAGGCTTACGACTGTGTCGATTGGGATTTTTTAAGACTCATTCCGATCTCTACTGGTTGTGGCTCTCAACTGACAAATTGGATAATGGCTTGCGTTTCGTCTTCTACATTAGTTGTTTTAATTAACGGAGAAGTGACGAGATTCTTTAAAAATGGTAGGGGGCTGCGAAAAGGTTGTCCTTTGTCGCCACTACTATTTATCCTTATAATGGAAGGACTCAGCCTATTGCTGAAATCTGCTCAGGGAGATGGTAAAGTCGCAGGTATTAAAGTCTCCAGTCTTTTTAAGATTCTGCATGTTCTTTTTGTTGATGATATTATTATTATGAAAAGGGTTGACTCAAAGGAGTGGTGGGAGATAGACAAAATAATTTCATTCTTCTTCTTAACATCTGGACTAATGGTAAATCAGTTCAAATCTACAGTTCTACATGCAGGGTTGTCAAGTAATGATCTTACCCCCTTCAAAGATCTCCTCCCCTATGCTTTTATGGATTTGTCTGAATGGTTTAAGTACCTGGGCTATTTTTTAAAGACCGGAACTTTTAGAGTCGAAGACTGGGACTGGCTCCTAACAAAAGTTTCGAAGAGGATAGAGGTATGGTGCAATAGACAACTTTCGTTGGGGGGTAGATATACACTAGTAAAATAAGTCTTAGAAGGACAACCAGTGTAATGGATGTCACTGGAGGCCATTCCACGTGTTGTTTTGAATCAAATTCGGAAAATGATTTTCAAGTTTTTATGGAATGGTAGCATAGACTCACAAAAAATCCATTTATGTAGATGGGAACTACTTTCTAGACCCATAAAAGTCGGAGGGTGGGGGATCAGAAACTTGACATTCTTCAATACGGCTCTCAATGCAAATACACTATGGAGGATCTTGACTCTGCAGGGGATCTGGTACAAACTTATTAGGGATAAGTACATGATAAAGTTGACGATTATTGAATGGATAAGGTTGTCTAACCATAAATCAAATGCGACATCGAGGATGTGGAACAATATGGTACATTCATTTTATGTTATTCTCCATTGGTTGAGTTGGTCACCTGGGACAGGAACCAACATTGTACCGGGAAAAGATCATATTCTTGGTCTAGGACAGAAGGCTATCTTAACAGACCAATTGAGATCAGTCCTAGCCATAAAAGGGATTGTTTCCTTGGCATTGGCTTCAGTCTTTCAAGACCCGATAACCCACTTGGAAAAGTGGATTAATGCAAAGGATTTGGGAATATCTAGGGATTTAGAAACAGAATGGGAACACTATTGCAGAGATCTAAATGAGGCAGGGGTGTCACTAAGAGAGAAAGAGGACACACTCATCTGGACATGAGGGGATTCTACAGGGAGAATGTCAGTTAAAAATATATATATTCAGCACTTATTTCTATCTATGAGTGGCCTCAGACGAAGAGATGGAAATTTAAGTTATGGAATTGGGAGATCCAAGTGAAGAAAAAACTATTTATTTGGCTGGCTTAAGAAAATAAAATATTAACTTGGAAATTTTTACAGGGAAAAGGATGGCAGGGACCTGGGCGGTGTTCATTATGCAAGTCTGAAATTGAGGACGTTGATCACTTATTTGTGCATTGTTGATTTATACAGACTATCTGGGAAAGCTTAGCTATTCGACTAAATAGGAAATTTCGCTGGAATGGAAGGACTCTGTGTCATTGCTTTGAGACATGGATGAGAGACAAAGAATATTCAAGTATACTGGCAACACATCTTTGTTACAATATATGGCAAGAAAGGAATCAAGTGATGTTCGAAGGGAAAAGTCCCAGCTGGATGGCAGTATTTATTAAAACACCAAGGAATTATTGCCCCGATAACATCGCAAAATTAAAAATTGCCATGAAATTGAGCCCACTAATTCAGGATTCAGATCATATAATTTTCTTCTTCGAAGGGGTGTCAATATTAAAAGGACAAAAGTGTGGGGATGGGGGAATATTTAAGTTTTCCTCTCAAAAATTTTGTAGATGGTTCCTAAATGGAGGTAGTGGCACAAATTCAAAAGCTGAGTTGTTGGGGGCTGGGGGACTTTAACCATGGAAAAAATGTGGAATATTACTAAACTAAAAGTCTTTGGAGATTCAAAGGGTATTATTGACTGGCTCAACAATGGATGCACTTTAAATTCCAACCATTTAGAAGGGTGGAAATATAGAACCAAAGAATTATCCTCACAGTTTCAAGAAATCAACTTCATTCATATTTTCAGAGATTTCAACAAGAAAGCAGACCTACTATCAAAATAAGCTTTACATGGGTTTCCTAGCAGATTGACATACTACTTTCTTGTCAATGGAAAGGCAGAGGCACTGAATCATCTAAATCTATTCTAATGATGATTTTAGCGATGGTCAGGCTTTTTTGCATGGGTTACATTTTGGGGTTTTTTATATTGTTTTATTTAAAGGAGTTTTGAATTTCTGAACTATTTCGCCTTCTGAAAGGTTGAGAATTAATCGTATGGTATAAAAATCTATTATGTAAGGGGATTAATCATCCATGCCTGGATTGAAGTAGGATAAATATTCTGAAGAGAATTTCCAATTTTTGAAAAGTACAACAATACTCAGATTGTAGTAGTGGTTGGCTAGCTATGTACTGAACTTTTGGGGGACTTGCAATAGACCATCTGACATGGTTTTGATGATGTAAAGGAAATTATAATCTTAATATAATTTCGAGCAAATTTTCTTTGGAAAAAAAAGAACGGGACGCTTCGTTTCACGTTGTATTGGATTTTAGTACTTTAATCCAACTGAAATTTGAATCTTATTACATTAACAATCATTATTTTAGGTAATAGTTGAGCTTTCATTTATTGAGATATTCCCAATATAAGAAAAATTTTACAATTTTTATTTTTAAACAAATTCTTTTTAATCATTCTATATAATAAAAATAAAAATTAACAAAATAATTTTAGGAAAGTGAAAAGAACCATTTGCAAGATATAAATAAATCTAAGTACAATCATTATGCAAAAAAAGAGTATTGGGTAATAGTCATAAGTTTCCTGCTAGAAGTTAGCTTATGAGTTGTTGGTACTAGTTTAGGAGTTATAATGTCAGCCAACAAAATTTGAACCTAAACTTTGCTAAGTAATAGCACTTGAGTTAGAAATTCCTCTAGATCTAAAAAAAAAATCAAATTTGACTCATGATTATATCTTTTATGATTTTTTTAAAAACCATTATGTATAAATAACTTTGGAAACTAATGATTTTATTATTAATTTTATTTTATATCTTTTTATTAAAAGTATTATATATTAATTATTTAATGTTTTTAATATTCATAATTTTTTATTTTTTAAATCTATATGAAAATTTGTATTAAAATTGTTTTAAAGTATTATTAAAAAAATATATATCTTTTAACTTTAAGATGTTTAAAATGGAATCTTGAGAGAATCAAGAATAAAAACTTAGTAAACATCTCTTCTATGTAAAGATGGTGTTGAAGATGAGTAGTGAAGTTGAATGATGTGTAAGACTTTAACATTGAATACCTTTAATTGATATATTGTGTTCATGATTTGTGGAGAATTGTAATAAGAACTTGACAATATTATTAGAGAGATAAAATTTATATATTATATAAAAGTAATTTTTTATTTATTTAATATTTATGTAAAGAATTGATGTTAAAATTTTAATTAATGTAAATATAAATAATAATGAATTTATATTATTATTTATATATAATATAAATAATTATTTAGTAATTGATATATTGTGTTCATGATTTGTGGAGAATTGTAATAAGAACTTGAAATTATTAGAGAGATAAAATTTATATATTATATAAAAGTAATTTTTTATTTATTTAATATTTATGTAAAAAATTGATGTTAAAATTTTAATTAATGTAAATATAAATAATAATGAATTTAATGTAATATATAATAATAATAATAATCTATTTTTAAGGTCACCACCAAACCACACTAAATTGGTATATGAGACTTCCTTGTTTGTGGGACAAGGGACAAAACTTATTTTAAATTAATTGCAAACTATTAGTATGGATAATTATTAGTTGTTAGTGATTGTTATTTGTATATGTATGTTGACTCTTCATCATTATTGAAAGAAAACCATATCACTTGAAATAAGTTATTAATAAAATATATACTAAACACAAAAATAAATCTTTGTAGGAAATGAATAATTATCTCCTCTCATCTATTATAGAAATAAATCATTGTACTAAGTGAATAATTATATCTTCTCATTGAATATAGGAGTTGAATGCATTAGTGATGAGTTTTTCACTAATTAACCAGGTTCAATTCTCAAAATCCATCCTCGTGCCTTTCAATTTTATTTTGGGCTTAAGCATATAAATGTGATGGCTATTTTGAATTCACTCATATTAAATAAGTCCATCCTCGTGCCTTTCAATTTTATTTTGGGCTTGAGCATATAAATGTGATGGCTATTTTGAATTCACTCATATTAAATATTCAAAGGTCCATCTTGTGAAAATGGGTTTAGAATAAATAATTTGGTTATAGACACTTTGTTAGTGAAGAATTTAATTCTGAATTATTGTATATTTAATATTAAAAATATATAAATAAGAAAAAGATTAAATATAGTTGTTTTTATTATTATATATTATTGATGATTACAATTTATTGAAATTTAATTTGGTTTATTGTATTAATAAAAAAATAATTTATTTTTTATAAATGAAAAGAGTGAAGACAAACTATTTAGTTTTTCCGAGTTATTACAAGTTTATTATAAATTATGAAGATTAATGAAATTCTGAATATTATAAAATTCTGAATTAATGTTTCTATTTTTCTTGATATTATAAAAAATACCGTATTATTTCTCCCCACGTGATTTCAGGGTTTTGAACCTTATCCATCCACTTTGAAAATCGGCGAACTCCAAGAAAAAATATGAGGTTCTCCAAATCCCAATCGGAACCTTAATGGCCTTTCATTTATCTTTGACATTTTATCTCTCTGCGCCATTTTTTTGTTCACACTCAAACGCCACGATCGTTCACCCGTTGCTTACGATATGTTGCTGCCGCGAATCAGTCAGTCAGCACCGTCAGCACTGCCGCAGCCTCTTGCTAGTGGCAGCTTACACGGTATGACTCAGTGTGGATTTTGGATAGTCGTGGATTTTGGGTAGGTGGTCAAGTTTTGATTAAATTATTGGGGAATCAAGGAAGAGGTCACTCTAATATTAAAAATATTATTACATTTAACTTAAGGAGAAATTATGTTGTGATAAAGAATTAGAGGATAAAAGAAATCTAAGATATTATAAGGAGGTGATCCATACTAATCTAATCTAGAAGATCAAAAGTATCTTTTTTGTTTGACTAGCGTAAAGAAGAAAATCAACTCTCACAAGCTCCATAGTGAAACAAGGCATTGAACAATTGTAAAAAATCATGGGTTGAAAGAATCTATCATCTTTGTGACACTAAGAGGGTTGAAAATGAAAATGATTTTCTCTTAAAATGCCTCACATTAAATCACAATTTCAAAATACCCACATTAAATCACAATTTCAAAATATTTGTTACAATACCAACCTTCCTAACCTTTTAACTCATAAAAACTAAGTTGATTTAATGATGCTTCTTTTAAAGCTTGTCAAGCACATAAATAAAATTCTATAGCAAACCAAGTAATACTTTACCTTTCTTAAGGTCGGATAGAACAAATTTGGTCTCACTAGACTTTAGCTATCATCCTCATCATTAAATTTCACTATTATGAGATTTTGTATTGCCCCAAGTTAAAACTTTTGTCATTGATATAATAATGATTCATGTTCCACAAACCATGTTAACTAATATCTTTAATCAATAAAATAAATAAATAATGCGATAATAGATTGACATGCTTATTCTTTTCTAGTAAGAGATTAGAATGCAATAGAGGGTAGTATCTAGTCTCATGTATGAGACTAAGGCTATATGATACTATAAAGCATATAGCTCCACTAGAGACAACCACAACTATGAACATAAGGGACACTAGCATTCTTGCAGATATTTTCTAGGTTGAAATTAACTTTTGGTCCTAGAGTAATACCTAAAACTACTTCTAATTGGTTAAGAGTTTGTCTTCCTCATTCTTAAGAAACATGTCAATGACCCAAGAGCGAGAGACATGTGGAAGGAGTGGAAGTATATGTGGGAGGAGTGGAAGTATACTTTGCTTAAAGTCCCAGGGTTTTTCTAGAATAACAATGATTAATTAACCAATATTCTCAAATAAAAATAAGTAATGGTTTTCTTCACTACATATTAACCACCAAATTATAATAGATTTGACCATCTTAAAAAAAAAAATTGACATAGTTAACAATTATTTGAAAACAAATTACCAACATCTATGTTTTAAGTCCTTAATAATAGAATCCCACTTCATATTATTATTTATTAAAATTGAATTAAAAAATAAATTTCAAACACCATTTTTCAAAGTAAAAATTTCTTGAATTTCTAAATATTCAAAGGTCAAATACTACCTTTTACCTTGGTGCAGGGAAGGGAATCTTAGTTTCCTCTCTTTTGTTCATGAGAAAGAATGGATACATAATATTAATTTCCTCCCCTCTTCTCTCTTTTAAAAAACATACATGTGATTTTATTAAAAAAAAACTTGAAGTCTTACAATTGCTCTAGTTTTTCATACACATGGCTAAGGTGATGTAAATATTACCACTGTTATGGTTTTCATATACATGGCTACAAAGCTTTTCTTGAGTTGGGATTTTCCTTTTCTCAAGGACAAAACACAGGTGAATTTGGTGTTTATTATTCAACAACCTTAAGGTGGTAAGGAGTAATCTAGTCAYATCTTCCTTCCCTTGTTCCTGGACTTAATGAGATCTTCTGGAATTTCTTGGTTACCTTTGGCAGGTGATGGTTCAGTCAAATCTTCCCTGCCTCCTTGACTCGGTTAGGTCTGGTTGCTTTAAATACCTCACTAAAAACTCCTTGACTATTTAGCATCCAAAAAGATCCAATTGAGGCAGATACACATCCTGCCAGCTATGGTTCTAGAAGCCAGCTTAGACACGCGACCTCTAACCTAATTCATGTCCCCACCTTGTTGGAAAGATTGCCCAGTTTAGAAAATGTGCATCCATGGTCGCCTACATACTTTCCTTTTCCTGCCCACTCACCATTCTCATGTGCCATCGAAATTTCGCCTCCTCTTTTTCTCTGCATCTTACCTCTCTTCTTTTCTGTATATRATCAAATCTTCTCTGTATTTCTCCTACTGAAATCGCTCTGTAATTCCTCRGTGTTTACTKATKGTTTTTGTGTTCGATCATCCRTCCTTCGTTTAGCCATAGTTTCTTCAAGCGAYTGTTTCGTCYATCCGTTTTATAGAAGTAATACCCGCTTTGTTTTCAGAGAAGAAAATTTATATACCAGYAATGGCTTCTTCTCTTGTATTTTTCTCTAGTATTTTCACATCCAAAGMTTCGCCTAGCGCTGGTCATATGGGCTTCCAGAGACCGCCGGCAAGATCGATTCCCGGGAGCACAAATGTTAGATTTCGGCGGTGTTTCAACGTGAGAGCAGCACAGGTTTCTGCGAGCGCAGAAACGATTTCGGGGCTCGGTCGCATGGAAGCGCAGAGTTTGTATGAAGTACTGGGGGTAAGCCAAGGCGCCACGGCCAAGGACATCAAGAGGGCTTACAGAAAACTGGCGATGGAGTTCCATCCAGATCGCGCGGCTTCTCCACAGGGGAAAAACCAGAATACCCAGATTTTTCTGCGGATACACAATGCGTATGTCACTCTGTCGGATCCACATGACCGCGCGCAATATGACCGCCAGCTTTCGGCTCAAGTGAGGGGCTTCTCAGGACAGACTTGGAGCAGTGCGTCCTACCAGCGGGCGCCCACTTATGGAACTTGGCGTGGTCGTGGGCGGAGTTGGGAAACGGATCAATGTTGGTGAGCCGGTAATATATTCTTTTGAGTTTTTTTTCCAACATGTATTATGTTAGGTTGGGGTGTAGTTGGCTAGTGGGGAAGAGGGTATTTACCATAAGTTAGCGTAGGTCTTTTTTTTTCCTTTAAAGATTAAGTATATTGTATTTGGAAAAGGGATTCGTAGTTAGGTTTTGTAGTAGGTGCTATGAAAAATATTTGGATGTTCCTATGTGGGTTGGATCGACTTCAAGAACACATATCTATCGACTCTTTGATTCCAACACTCAATGGTGAGAAAAGAAAAGTTACAAGCACCTGCTTTCACAGTGTTCAACATGGTAATGGATTCAACATGTATCGATGTTGCCCTCTTTTTCTTGGAGACAGATGCAAACTTTGGGAGTACAGTGGTCGCCTCAACGAAGAGAGTTAAATATACGAACAAGCCTGGGAACTTCGTCAAGAAGCTTGAAGGGATCCCTTAACTCGAAATCCCATTTCGAGTTCCAAAAGAAAAGCTATTGGTAATATGTTCTTGGGAAGTTTATGGGGGCATGGCCAAATCATAGCTCCTTACATTCATGGATTCAGGTGCAGCAGACTCCCTGGATTTCGAGCTCCAAAAGGAAAAGTTATCAGTGGTATCTTGTTGGGAAGTTTATGGGGGCATGGCCAAATCGTAGCTCCTTATATTCATGGATTCAGTGGCGCAGTGGACTCCCCACTTGAAAGGCAACCTTCAATTCTATTTAAGCAATAAGGGTATTTTTTTGGTTTTCACTTCCAACAACTTTGTTTTTCAAAACAAGGATTAGTGGATTTTATTCAAAGCAATGCTCTCTCAACTTTGATCCAGAAGAAGACATCCCCTCAATGGAGTCAGTATGGGTTAAACTTCCCTACCTTTTGTTAAATCTCAAGGATGGGTAGATGCTAGAATCAATTGGGAACAAAATGAGGAGAATCACAGATAAGGCAGAGCCAAAGTCCAATATGTATGCATGTGCCTGCATGTGTGTGGAAGTAAACCTTGATGTTAGCTTCTCAAGGGAAATTGCACTACAAATCAATAATTGGTGCCATGTGCAAAGATTGGATTATGAGCAACGTACCTTTAAATGCAATAGTTGACATGAATAAAGACACTTTGCTAGAAAGATTATTTGTTGAAGATCACCCCTTGCCCAAGGGTAGGTGGACAAATTCTATCAAGTTTGCAATCCCTATGGAAGGATGCAGTTGGAAGCTGCCCCATAGCCTAGAGACAAAGTTGTTCGTGTGTTAAGCAAAAAATGATTCCAAGCATTGAAAAATCCAAAAAAGGACTATTATGAGAAGCAGGCTAAAGTGAATATCCATAATCAAGAGGGAAAGGAGCAAGTCAAGGTAATGGAGTTTGAACCAAAGGAGGAGATTAGCAACCATCCTTCATCTGATTCAAACATGCAGGAGAAAAAAAAGCATAGCAAGGATTCAAAAGACAAAAAGAGACCCCCTATACGAGCATGGAGGACATGTGGATTACCTTCTCTAGTGACTATCCAAAAGAAACCCCTATTGGTAGCATCATTTAATGTTCGAGAAGTCGATAAGGACTTGTATCGAGAAAAGAAATTCCTCAAGTCTTTGGACAATTCTCATCCATATTTTTGTAGAATTCAAGTCCACTCCCTTTGAGGGGTGATGACGAAGATAAATCTCTCTTCTACTTGAACCCTCTTGTGAGAGGGAGAACTAAAAAGGAACTCATAGCATGGGAAAGGAAATCAAGGCTTGGGAAACTCAATCAACCGTGTCTCTCAGCAACGAGAAAAATTGACACCCAAATTATAATAGCCTAAATGTACTTTTATGTAACCACTTTTTAAAGTAGTGCTCTTGTAGCTATGGTGGAAAAGGGAAACATGTAAGCAAGAAGAAAAGTTTGAGCCTAGAGCTCTCCCATGAAATTCTAGGGTTTATGTTTAGTTTGAAAATAGATGTCCTATCTAAACATGTATTTTGGCCTCTTGGTATCACTGAGGCCCTTTAATTTAACACAATTTTATTATATCTGTTAGTGGTGTATTTGTCATTGCAATATGATCAATTAATATTGGTGACATAAATAACAAAATATCACACTCTAGATAAAAATCATAAAACTCAAAGATTATCCCATGGTTAATTGGTAAATGCTTTGCTCTAGGACATATACAAAGTTCAAATCTCACACCTCCATGACACATAATCATGCCTGAGGCCCAATGGAGTTGTTACTTCTAGAGGATGTGTTTCCCACCTCTTCATATGTACCTTATTCTCATCCTCTACTTTGTCCACATGGTGCCTAAGATTTACCATCTCCAATTTGATGTTCCTAATGACAAATTTTCATCTTAAATTAGGTTGTGTGGCCTTTGCTATATGGTTCAATTCACAATGATGTTCATATGTACCTTATCCTTATCCTCTAATTTTTCCATGGTGTTCTTTCTTCTTCGTATGTACCTTGTTTTCATCCTCCACTTTGTCCACATGGTGCTTGATATTTCCCATCTCCAATTTGATAATCCGAACAACAAATTTCATCTTCGATTGGCTTTTTGTGGCCTTTGCTATGTTTGTCCAATTCACACTAATGTTCCTTCTTCTTCATATGTGCCTTATTTTCATTCTCTACATTGTCCACATTGTGCATGAGATTCTCTATCTCCAAATTGATGTTCTTAATGAAAAGTTTCATCTTAGATTAGGTTTTTGTGGCCTTTGCTATGTGGTTTGTTTCACAATGATGTTCCTTCCTCTTCATATGTGCTTTGCTTTCATCCTCTACTTTGTCCACATGGTGCTTGAGATTTCCTCTCTCCAATTTTAATGTTCTTAAGGACAATTTTCATCTTAGATTGGGTTTGTGACATTTGCAATGTGGTTAAATTCACACTCATGTTCCTTCCTCTTCATATGTGCCTTGTTTTCATCCTCTACTTTGTCCACATGGTGCTTGAGATTTTCCATCTCCAATTCGGCGCTCTTAACAACAATTTCATCTTAAATTGAGTTTTTGTTGCCTTTGTTATGTGGTCCAATTCACAATTATGTTCCTTCCTCTTCATATGTTCCTTGTCCTCATTCTCTACTTTGTCGACGACGTTCCTTGCTCTTCATATGTACCTAGTTTTTTCACCCTCTAATTTGTCCACATGGTGCTTGCTATTTCCCATCTCTATTTGATGTTCATAATGAAATTACATCTTAGATTGGGTTTTGTGGTCTTTATTATGTTTTCCATTTCACAACAATGTTCCTTCTTCTTCATATGTACCTTCTTTTCATCCCATACTTTATGCACATGGTGCTTGAGATTTATGATCTCCAATTTGATATTCTTGATGATAATTTTCATCTTAAGTCAATGTGTTTTTGTAGCCATTGCTATGTGGTTAAATTCACAGTGATGTTCCTTCCTCTTCATATGTGCCTTGTTTTCATCTTGTAATTTGTCCACATGGTGCTTGAGATTTCCCATTTCCCATTTGATGTTCTTAATGACAATTTTTATCCTAGATTGGTGTTTTGTGACCTTTATTATGAGGTTAAATTCACACCCATGTTCCTTCCTCTTCACATGCACTGCATCCTCTACTTTGTCCACATGGTGCTTGATATTTTCCATCTCCAATTTGAAGTTCTTAATGACAATTTCATTTCAAATTGCCTTTTTGTGGCCTTTGCTATGTGGTCGAATTCACAATGACATTCCTTCCTCTTCATATATAGTACCTTATTTTCATCCTTACTTTTGTCCATGATGTTCCTTCCTCTTTGTATGTACCTTGTTTTCATTCTCTACTTTGTCCACATAGTGCTTGATATTTCCCATCTCCAATTTGATGTTCTTAAAGACAAATTTCATCTTGGATTGAGTTTTTGTGGCCTTTGCTTTGTTGTCCAATTCACATTGATGTTCCTTCTTCTTCAAACAATCCTTGTTTTCATCCTCTACTTTGTCCACATAGTGCTTGAGATTTTCCATCTCCAATTTGATGTTCTTAAAACAATTTTAATCTTAGATTAGGTTTTGTGACCTTAGCTATGTGGTTAAATTCATACTAATGTTCCTTCCTCTTCACATGTGCCTTGTTTTCATCCTCTACCTAGTTCGGATGACGCTTGAGATTTCCCATCTCCAATTTAATGTTCTTAATGATAATTTTCGTTAAATTAGATTACGTTTTTGTGACCTTTGGTATGTGATTAAGTTTGTACAAATGTTTCTTCCTCTTCCTATGCACTTTGTTTTCATCTTCTACTTTGTCCACATGATGCTTGAAAATTTTCATCTCCAATTTAATATTCTTAAAGACAAATTTCCAATTTAATGTTCTTAAAGACAATTTTAATCTTAAATTGAGTTTTCTTGACCTTTTCTATGTGGTCCAATTTACAATGATGTTCCTTCCTCTACTCCAAATTCTTGTATGATGGAATTCTTTGTTTTTCAATTAGGGTTAAAAAGTAATTCACTTACAATAGTTAGTTGGGAAATTAAAAAAAAAAAAAAAAATATCATTTACATAGACGAACTTTTAAGTTTATGTGAAAATATTAATATTATGGATGCACATATCAATAGAGGAGTAATCGTACACGTCTTAGAAAACGAAATGGTTGAGAGTGTTTGCGAATGACGGTGGCAACCACTCCTACATAAATGAGTGTACGTCCACCAATCCTTACACTCATTCATTAATTTATTAAAGTAACAATAATTTATTAAAAAATACTTTTTCATGTCAACGTTAATGGAATCCTCTTGAAAACCACTATAAATTCCACCATAAAATGTAAAGGTCACGATAAAGAGAAAATGTATGACATCAGTAGTGAGGTAAACAAATCCCTTTACCGTCGTGTGACACGCAACCCTACAAATGGGTATTTTTTCCCGACGGAATTTTGTTAAAAATTTAGAAAAATAGTTATAAGGTCATATTTCAGTGTTGGGATTATAATAATAATAATAATCTATTTTTAAGGTTATGGCCAAGCCAACACATCAAATTGGTGTATGAGACCCCTTGTTTGTGGGATAAGAGACCCCCCTCCGCCCAACGATTTGACTGGTAAAGTCTACAAAGGTATACATACCCTACCCCCCTCTGGATTTGAACCTGTGACCTCTTAAGAGGAAACACATGTTCTTAATCATTAGGCCCACTCACGCTGTATATTTTGGGTGTTTAAAGGATTTATGAGAATGTTGAATTATTTATGCATTCAAAAATAATATTTGAGTTCTGCAAAAGCTTAGTCTCAATGTTCTATTTTTTGGTTGTTTTTTGGTGATTTTTTTTAGATTTTGCCTGAAATTATCGAAGTGCTCCAGAATTTTTCAACAAACTAAATTCATTTATGCATTCAAAAATACAATTTAAATAACAAAAAATAACAATTTTGTCCAAATTTACATTGTCGGATTCCGACAAAAAAACTCAAAAAATAAAACGTTTAACCAACGCCTTTTGCTAACCTTGGAGTTGCCAGATTCCGATCATACCGATCATAATCGCCAGAAAAAAGTAACGCCGAGATTCGACCAGCGACATCATGTCCCCACGTTGTTGGAAAAGTTGCCCTTTGCGTCCAAGACCGCCTGTAAAGATGACTTTTGTCCGTCCCTCCGAAATTTCTCCGCTCCTTCCCTTTTCCCTGGATTTTCCTACCCGTTTTTCCGTTTCTGTATATAATTAAAACCTTCCCCTCATATTCTTCTGGCTTTAATCATTCTTCCGTCTGGAAATCCCCTCTGTTTGGTAATGGATTTTTTGTTGTCGATCGCCCATCCTGTGTTTTTGCAAGGATTCATTGTTCAGTATTTCAATCTTTCACAAAAGTAGCGCCCGCCGATTTGTTTTAGAGAATAAATTTATAGACCAGGAATGACTTCATCTCTTGTATTTTTCTCTGATGTTTTCTCATCCAGCGCTCGTCATATGGGCTTCCAAAGACCGCCTGAAGGATCGATTCCTAGGAGCACAAATGTTAGATTTCGGCGGTGTTTCAACGTGAGAATAACGCAGGTTTCTTCATGCGCAGAGGCAATTTCGGGGCCCGGTCACATGGAAGGGCAGAATTTGTATGAGGTGCTGGGGGTAAATCGGGGCGCAACGGCCAAGGATATCAAGAGGGCTTACAGAAAGCTCGCGAAGGTGTTCCATCCTGATCATGCGGTTTCTCATGAGGAAAAGAACACGTATGTGCGGATACACAACGCGTATGTGACTCTGTCAGATCCACATGACCGCGCGATACGACCGCCAGCTTGCGGGCCAAGTGTGGGGCTTCTCTGGGCAGACGTGGAGTAAAACGACGAAGCCGGGTTATAGAAACTCGTGTGGTCGCGTGGGGCGGAATTGGGAAACAGATCAATGCTCGTGATGTGTAACGAGGTTACGTATTTTTTCCGTTTCTTTTGGCAACATGTATATATGTACATTATTTGAAGAAAAATGTGAGATGCTTGTAGAACAAGAAAGGTGGTTTTATTCTCAAGACATCTTGACAATTCCAAAAGCAACACATGATAAGAGATTGATTCTACTCGGGCACAAAATAGGGAGGCCAACAACACATGCTATGAGATTGAATTTATTTGGGTGCAAAATAGGGAAGCCCTTACCTAGGCTATAAGGTCTCCCACAACACCTACAAAGTGTGCACACTCTTTGGGCAGACTTGGGATGGGTCGGGAAAGAGAACATGGAGAGCAAGCGATTGGTTGGGTGAACGAAAACGTGGGTGTGAGCAGGGGCACTTTGGGCGCATGATGGTGGCGTGCAACACCAAGGGGACATACAGGTTACCTTCCTTAGAACGATTGATGAACACTTGGGTTGCATTTGGACAAGGGTGGCACAACTTGGGAGCATGCCCAAGGAGTGAACCCATCTTCCCTCGACAACATGGGCATACCAGAGAGGTTGAATGACCCCATCGACATACCCACAAGGAGTCACGATGATTGACACAAGGCAAGGGTCGCACGCCCAAGGATGGGGCACGGCGGTCCAAGAGACGTGACAGTTGATGGGCGCACGGGCTCATTTGGACACATCAGGTCCACGGAGGGGCACGTCAAGTTGTTTGAGTGTATGGTTCCCAAAGGGGTGTGACACACCCAAAGGACGTGACGTTTCACATTGGTGACCTTTGGAGTCCCTATAAGAGCGCAAGAGTGCACAACCAAGGAAGACAGATTTTGGCAAGAGATTTGGAGAGGGCAGGTATGAGGGAAAATTCTGAGGCAAGGTAGAACTGCCAAGATGGAAGACAAGTAGCTAAGGTTGGGACGCTCTAGGAGATTTTGGGGAAGTATGGAAACAGAAGTTTGTTGGGGGCATGTGTTAGGCAGAACCGAAATCTGTGTTAACTTGGTGAAGTCTGCAGTAACGAAGGGACAACAAGTCTGCGATTGAGGGCACATCCAAGGTGCATTGCAGGAAGTTGCGGAGACGGTTGCAACAGAGAGTCTTGGTGTGGCGACTCTTTGTATGAGTGTCTTGGTGAGGTGACGCGAGTAGTGTGACTCTGCCCAAGTTGTAAACTGAGCCAATAGTGCTCACATTGTAACTGTTTCACAATAACAAAGACTTAGTCAGGTATTAGGCACGGTTCGTGTTGCTCGCACTATTTATGTGTGTGTCTTTCGTTTGTTCCGTAGTTGTTCTCTTGGTTTCTCATAGGAGCAAGTTTAAATGAAGGTTTAATTAAAGTAAATGGGAGAGCTTCATCCTTCATAGTGCTCCCTTCAAATGGCCACTAGCTATGAAGGTTAAGTCACATAACAAGTGTTTTTCATACAAGATTGAAGAGATGGAGACTTAAGGTTCCCGCAACGCTCATTACTCCATACCATTCTCGTGTCTACATGCAAGCTTATAAGCAGTACGATAGGTGAATGGGAACTTGCGTCTAGGTTTATTATTCCATTGGTTCTGGAATGGCTCTAAGCCATTGATTCCACCCCTCTTCTCGGTCATTGCAGTGTTGCAAGAATGGTGGCAAATAAGAATGCTATGGTCAAAGAAGAAATTGACAAGATCTAGCTAAACTACTAGGTGATACTTTCTATTAGGGGCGTCATGTTTGGAATTCACATATCTCTTTAATAGACACGGGAGACTGTCATTGTGGGCACAAATGTTGTGTCTTGTGTGAGCTATAAGAGATTCAACAAGGGACACAGTGGTGTGAGTGTGATGTTGTCAAAGCTTAGTTTAGCGTGATGAATTCCACCATCCAGTGGATATGTTCATAGAAGGATTGTGATATAAAAATGAGGGCAAAGAATAGGGCAAGAGATGAATGTGCAATGGAAATTGTGACCTAATTGTTGGAGATGAAGGAAATTGAGAAGGAGGTCTTACACCTTCATGCAAATTTCTCATTGAAAGTATCTAGAGTTAGAGTCCTAACATGGCTCTTTGAAATCATTGGTTAGCATAATCTTGGCTCACCTCCACCTCTCACACTGGGAGGTGGTTTCATCTCCCCCCCCACCCCAACCCTAAACTTCTATGTATGTTGAGGACTCCTAACTTTACATCTTTTCTTTGGCTAATACTAAGGAATTGGACATCCAACACACTCCTAAATTGGAATTGGAGGATCCAACGAACGCAATGAACCCCGTGGATCAATTCGATGGAAATGCATGCAATAGATACAACATTGGAGAATCAAGTGAGCCTAAAAGTTGAAGCCTTTCCTGGGTAGAATTTCTACTTAATTTTTTACGGCTATTATGCTTTGTCGTGGAACTTTGTTGTTGTTTCAATTTGTATGGTAGTATACATGCCAAGGCGAGACACACTAGACTAGGGTAGTCAATGATAGGGAATTCTGGATGATATGTTGTATCTTTTTGTTAGCAGGCTACGACAAAACTTTAAACTTTTTGTATTACACCACTATCTAGTTTAGCTGCAACTTTTTCTAATATAAAATATATCCATTATTGTGGCAAAAAAAAGTGTGGTGTGTTTTCTACTACAATATGGTTCTAAAGATAACGGTTTTTTTTAAGAGTATCCACGGTTTTTTTGATGCGCTAAGCTCTTTATTAAATCACAATTTGGGGAATTTAAATTAACGACTTTTTTTCATGTGGCTTTTGCAAGAATAAGAAAAAATTGGAAATTTAAGCTGAGAAGATTTCCGAAGTCAAACATCAATGAAGGACAAAAAGACATCATTACTTAAGTCTACATTTGCGCAGAGCTTGAATTTAGTGGAGGTCCCTTGAATAAAAGCATTATGGAGTGAAATGATTCTCATTGGATCCAAGAGTTAGATCATGAGAACACATTATTTAAGTGTAGAGAATGTCAAGCAAGATCCATTCCACTAAGTTATTTGTATCCCTTCCTCTTGGGGATGCAAAGAAGTAGGCAACTTCTCCTTTGTCATTCTCGATCTTGTCAAAGTAAGGCCTCACAACTTCACAAGGTAGTATTTTTAGCATATCAAACAAATGGATAATAAGGTGGAAGACATGTTAGTGAATGAGGGAGTGAAACTTTGGGACAATGGGATAACACATGGATTGGAGGAGTAAAACTTTCTAGATCTTACAAAAGATTGTGAGGCCTTACTTTGACAAGATATATGAATGCTTGAGGGAGCCAATCAAATATTTTGGATGGATTGTGAATGGCATTTTCTATGTCGTTAGAGGTTTTTAAATGTTGATTTGATTAAAGAGGGTAGGGGACCACAAGAGTATAGGGAGAGGATCTAGAGTATGAGATGTATCTCAAGAATCCTTCATCAAAGTGCCTTTAGAACTAATGACTATCGATCATTTCAAGGCCAAGGAATCAAGGCACATAGATGTGATAGTCACCTTCTCCCCAATCTTAATGAAATCATGTAAGGGAAGTAGTTGATAGGTTAAAGATGATTTGAGAAGGTGGAGCATCATGGAGTGAGCACCAAAATGAGAAGGGCTTGTAGATGGATGTAAGTATAGTCATTTGTGGGTACAAAGAAGAAAACAAATAGCAATCATGATAGGAAAAGGTGGATGTATCTTGAACATCCTTGCTCTAGAAATCTTTGTTGAGAGAATGCATGTCTTTGTTATATAAGCAAAGACATAGTGTTGTGTGGAAAACTATCCATGTTTTAAGCAATTAAAGGAATTGTTTTTATGAGATAAGGAGTTATAATTGGATGAAGGTTCCCATCATCGAGCATTGGAGGTCCTAGGTCTAAGGTAATTCATAAAACATGTATTTTTCCTTGCACTTGCACCCATCAAACTATCTTCTTCTTCTTCTTTTCTTTTTCTTTTTCTTTTTTATACATTCTCACAAATGTCTTGTTTGCAAATATGCCCTTCACAAAATTTGAAGTTTTCTTAAAAAATTATTCTTTAAAATAACTTTTTGTTAAAAATATATGCATTGAGAGGAAATGAGACTTTCTCTATTGTTTATTTGACAACAAAAAACATGCATAGCTAGTTTTACAGACCAAAAGTTGTAGTTTAGATAATAAGAAAAGAGTTAAAAGGGGAACAAAATTTCATTACATACACAAATTTGATGCAATCCAAGAAGACACAACAATTGTAACTATCACTAAAGTATCAATTTGTCATCATTATGAGCAATGTGGTGCATCCCCATAAAACCTTTTACCTTGGTGCATGGAAGGGAATCTTAATTTCCTCTCTTTTGTTCATGAGAAAGAATGGACACATAATATTAATTTCCTCCCCTCTTCTCTCTTTTAAAAAACATACATGTGATTTTATTAAAAAAAACTTCAAGTCTTACAATTGCTCTAGTTTTTCATACACATGGCTAAGGTGATGTAAATATTACCACTGTTATGGTTTTCATATACATGGCTACAAAGCTTTTTTTGAGTTGGGATTTTCCTTTTCTCAAAGGCAAAACACAGGTGAACTTGGTGTTTATTATTCAACAACCTTAAGGTGGTAAGGAATAATCTAGTTACATCTTCCTTCCCTTGTTCCTTGACTTAATGAGATCTTATGGAATTTCTTGGTTACCTTTGGCAGGTGATGGTTCAGTCAAATCTTCCCTGCCTCCTTGACTCGGTTAGGTCTGGTTGCTTTAAATACCTCACTAAAAACTCCTTGACTATTTAGCATCCAAAAAGATCCAATTGAGGCAGATACACATCCTGCCAGCTATGGTTCTAGAAGCCAGCTTAGACACGCGACCTCTAACCTAATTCATGTCCCCACCTTGTTGGAAAGATTGCCCAGTTTAGAAAATGTGCATCCATGGTCGCCTACATACTTTCCTTTTCCTGCCCACTCACCATTCTCATGTGCCATCGAAATTTCGCCTCCTCTTTTTCTCTGCATCTTACCTCTCTTCTTTTCTGTATATNCAATCAAATCTTTTGGATGGATTGTGAATGGCATTTTCTATGTCATTAGAGGTTTTTAATTGTTGATTTGAATAAAGAGGGTAGGGGACCACAAGAGTATAGGGAGAGGATCTAGAGTATGAGATGTATCTCAAGAATCCTTCATCAGAGTGCCTTTAGAACTAATGACTATTGATCATTTCAAGACCAAGGAATGAAGGCACATAGATGTGATAGTCAGCTTCTCTTCAATCTTAATGAAATCATGTAAGGGAAGTAGTTGATAGGTTAAAGATGATTTGAGAAGGTGGAGCATCATGGAGTGAGCACCAAAATGAGAAGGGCTTGTAGATGGATGTAAGTCTAGTCATTTGTGGGTACAAAGAAGAAAACAAATAGCAATCATGATAGGAAAAGGTGGATGTATCTTGAACATCCTTGCTCTAGAAATCTCTATTGAGAGAATGCATGTCTTTGTTATATAAGCAAAGACATAGTGTTGTGTGGAAAACTATCCATGTTTTAAGCAATTAAAGGAATTGTTTTTATGAGATAAGGAGTTATAGTTGGATGAAGGTTCCCATCATCGAGCATTGGAGGTCCTCGGTCTAAGGTAATTCATAAAACATGTATTTTTCCTTGCACCTGCACCCATCAAACTATCTTCTTCTTCTTCTCTTTTTCTTTTTTCTTTTTATTTTTTATACATTCCCCTCACAAATGTCTTGTCTACAAATATGCCCTTCACAAAATTTGAAGTTTTGTTAAAAAATTACTCTTTAAAATATTTTTTTGTTAAATATATATGCATTCAGAGGAAATGGGACCTTCTCTATTGTTTCTTTCACAACAAAAACCATGCATAGCTAGTTTTACAGTCCAAAAGTTGTAGTTTAGATAGTAAGAAAAGAGTTAAAAGGGGAACAAAATTTCATTACATACACAAATTTGATGCAACCCAAGAAGACACAACAATTATAACTATCACTAAAGTATCAATTTGTCGTCATTATGAGCAATGTGGTGCATCCCCATAATCCTAGATAAATAATAGCTTAGAGTCCATATAAACACCAAAAACAACAATCGGTGAGTTCTTGAGAACAACCAAAAATACTTATGTACACACTTGGTGTGGAATTGTTCAATCTATTTCATATGGTGACCTTGATACTTTTTTCAAAACACCTAAATATATTTTGGGAACTATTGTTTCTCTAAATGATTTTTTTTTGCAGGTGCATGACAATTCAATTATCATTAGGACAAAGAGTTTTGAAACTTAATCCATTACATTGTCTATGTTGATGCACACATTGCTTTAGTATGAATGTATAAGATTCTTGCAAATGATATTTTTCAGTACAACTTTACTAAATGCCAACCAAATTATGATGCATTGGTTCTTTCAACAAAACATTGTAACAATGTTGAGCCATAAATAATAACTATGATGTGTTATTTTGATAGTCATGATATAATAACTATGATATGTTATTTTGATAGTACTTTCATGTGAAAGTGTTTTTCTTTTATGAGGTGAACAACCTTTCAAAATTAATTAGATATTTAGAATTGCAAACTATGACTCAACACTAAAGATATAAAAGATTCAACAAATACATACAACCAAAAAACATCCCTACATGGTGTGAAGTATCCTTTCCATACTACTAAGTAAAATACAAATAAATGGAAAATTAACTCTTTCACATTTTAATAGATGCTTAATAGGTGAAATATCTCTCCCAAATAACAATGTCACGTACAATACACTTTGCAACATATTCATACAATGAAGGTGAACTGAAAGAGGGGATGGTGAAGTCCTTAACTGAGTGACATGGAGTTTCCACTATAGAATTGGCATACGTTACAAAGACGAGGATATATGTTGAATAAAATTAAGCATTAATGAATAATTTGGAAACATAACTTTGCATGTGTTTAATCATACAATTGCCTTTTCTTAATGTGAAATCACCAACTTTCTATTAAGAACTTTTTCACATGGAATGGGGCGTTTAATTATACAATTGCCCCTTTTTAAGGTGAAATCACCAACCTTTTATTAAGAAATTTTTCACATGAAATAAATCAAGATAATGTAATTCAAAATCCATTCTAAAAAGCTAATATGAATTTGATGCATCTAACATCTATTTACAATTTATTAAACTAACATTTATAATTTATTAAATTTAAAAATGAGAATGAATTTTAATACATTCCATATTATTAAAAAAAAAACATTTCAAAATTAAAAAAAAATCTACTCTAATATTTAACAAAAATATACATATCATATTCATGTTTACAAACAATAATTTCATGAAAATATTAATATTTTGTTTTCAAAACCAAATGAAAAAACTAAAAAAACTAACAATTATAACAAGTTTTTTTTTTAAAACTTGTCAAATAAATTCCTTCTGAAGTGAAACCATGTCATATTCTTATGACATTAGAAAAATGCTTATTTTTCTACAATTACTTCATCCTTTTTACTTACACTCTTCTCAAGTGAAACCATGTCATATTCTTATGGCATGAGAAAAATGCTTATTTTTCTACAATTACTTCATCCTTTTTACTTACACTCTGCATCAATATGTGCTTAGGTTTATAACAATGTTTTAGAGCATAATGTCTCCTAGTGGTAGCTTTGGAATTGTACAATCTCTAACAAGCTGCCCAAATATGCCACACTCATGACAGATAAAATTTGATTAAAGCATTGACATACAACATTCACAAGCCCTTACAATTCTAACATAAGTGATTTTGTTATAAATTAACTTGTTAAATGTGAAAACAATCTCAATAGAAGAAGTTTAACAATATGTACATCTTTAGTTAAAGTGCCTTTAGATAAGCATTTTCTTAGTTTGTTTTGATGGAAAACTACAAAGTACAATATTCAAGTAGACGGGTTAGTATCAATAGGGTACATAAAATATTTTGATTACTAACTTAATATTAAATATTATTAATGGTTTAAAAAGATATAAAGACACATCGATAGAAGAGTTACTACACAAATATTAATAATTAGAAAAATCAGATTTAGTATTTATTCAATTTTCACATGTTTCACATCCTATAATTACTCCTTTTCAATGTGAAATCACTAACCTTAATATTTTTATATGCACAAATTACCATGAGATATTTTTAACATTTAATGATATAAATAATGTAATTTAAAGGTTATTCAAAATGTTAATATAGTAGCATATTCTGGGAATGCTGAAATGATTCAAGGGAGGTTTTCAATTTTTTTTTTTTTAATAAGAATTCTAAAGATATTGCAATTAGAAATGTTTTATTTGAAAATTTTTCCATTATCTTGATGATGACCTCCTACCATGACTCTTTAATTGGTGATTGTCGTGCACAGTTTGAAAAGAAAGAGAAAGAAACTAAATCCTCATCAACTCAAGGATTTGAAAACCATTTTAGATGTTCAATGATATATATTGGTATATAAATGTTTTTAAAAAAGAAATGATATGGACATATGAATAAAAAAACCTAGGAGTAACTGTTTATAGTAAAGTGAAAGATTGTTTTATGTAGGCATGTTTTTGTTTTCCTAGGTTTTTTGCAAGCACTCATAGCATCATGGTATAGTTTCTTAGTAATTTTCATCTTCAATAATGAATTGCAACTAATGGAGTACATTTTACTTTGACATTTATAATCCAAAGAATGAGATAAATTATTAAAGTAGGCTTGCAAGTGACATAAAATGTAAATGAAATTGTAATGGTGAAATGTATTACCCCTCCATTTGAGCTACAAAGGTACTTATTGAAATACATTTATCTTTCCACAACTTCATCTCTAACCATAACTATGCAAAAAAAAGATTCCAATTGTTTAAATTAGGGTACTTCGACACATAATAATGACAAAACTTGACTTTTAATGTGACACCCATTTCCTGAAACCCTAAAAATAAAGAATAGAAAAGCAAGTGTAGACAATTGATAAAAAATCATTCACATGTAGACATAATGAAATCATCCAAGGAAAATTTTGATGTAAAATAGAAAGGGAAAATAAAAACATCATAAACAGAAGTCGTTAGAAAGCCAATGTAGTAAAATATTGTAGAATATGTGTTCCGAGGAAAATATCTCTATGGCAAGGGGTAAACCACAACAAACAAAGTGACACACAAAAACAACTCTAATCCCAAGTATGTTATATAAATTAAATTCTAACAAGACAAGGCCAAGATCCTACCTCGTCCGGACGTTCGATGAAGACCATCGTTGAGCATGCAACCCAAAGCTTTATACTTGCAACTTGTCCTCAACAACCAAGATACGCAAACATATGGTGATAATATATAATGTTAGAATATAGATTATCATAATCCATTAACATACATGACAAATACGCCCATGGAATAATAATTCAAATATTTGCAAGATATCAATTGGACGAGAAAAGAGTATTTCTATTAAAATAATCAACCGAAGTACATAGGTGACAAACTTTTGTAATGACACATATTAGAACCGAGAAAATAAGTCCCTCCAACTGGGCCTCCACCACTTCAATCCTTCACCAAAGGCAAGCTCATATAAAGGAGTCTGTAATGTTCCCAAGCCAATGTTTTTGCTGGGGAACACTAGCTAACCACTAAATTATCTGTTTGTTTGTTTGTGTATGCAAGTTGGCCTCTTAGATTTTGGCCTTAGGGTTATTTTCAGTTATTAAACACAATTCATGAAGATATACTCAATACTATGCAAGATATAATCAATACACAAGATATGGAACTCCAAAGCACAGATCTGACATTTTTATTAAGAAGAGCAAGAACCTAATACAATATAGAAGCAGATCTGGAATAACATCAGATTTCTCCAAGATAAAAGATACGAGTTGCTACAAAATGCTCCCGACAATACCCAACAAGCGTCCAAAGTTTGAATATGATATGAAGGACCAAATACAAAAGAGCTAGGGTTACGTCCAATCCCCCCTAGATGTTGGCACGTCCCGCTGGATGGATGAGAAGGCCAAGGTTTCGACCCAGTTGAAGAAGACCTCCAAGTGATGCCAAACTACACAAAAAGATATATCAGGGCAAGGGAAGTCCATCCCTGAAGTATGAAGCCCAAATGCTGAGTCTTTCTCCT
Source organism: Picea engelmannii (assembly GCA_009831015.1). Classification (NCBI taxonomy): domain Eukaryota; kingdom Viridiplantae; phylum Streptophyta; class Pinopsida; order Pinales; family Pinaceae; genus Picea; species Picea engelmannii. Next base: position 522,495 of record ML785081.1, on the reverse strand, counting down.
CCAACTGCTGAAACCCTAATCAAGACTGCACCCTTCTAAAACCTTGAAGTACCAATAATTTGGTCTGGATGAAGGAAGCCTCCAAAACTCCTGAAAATCTCTAGGATGATAGATCAGGCTGCCACAAGTCACCTGGAGAAGTCTCACAATCAGATCTGAGGTATAACCCCCTAGATATGAGAATATATGAATCACCAATACGTCCTCCTTCTCTCAAAGTCGTCCCAAATTTGTAGCTAATAATCTAGCCAAAGTAACTCCTCCAAAATACCTCCAAATTGATGAGCAAGGTCCTGCAAGCAAAACCCAAGTGCTAGACTATATCAAGGCTCTCTCACAATGATGGATTGAACTTATCCTTATGCAATGGTGCGCCCCTGCTGAAAACCCCTGAATGGTACGACCCTGATGCCCTCCTGGATCGATGATGGAACCTGTGATGAGTGTAGAATGGTGTGGGTGGAGTATTTCATCCCCAAGACCAATATTGGAACAAGGTGAGCGGAATATTTCACCACTGAGTTTTTCTCTAGGGTTTGTAATATCAAAACCCTCAAAACTGTGTGCTCAAGAGCTCAACAAGAAATTACCAAATATCCAAGATAAGATGAAAGGTGTGTCCTAACCTTTCCTTTATACTTCCATTCTATTTCCATGTTGAGTTAGTTTAACCCTTGGGTTCAACTCCTAACTCAACCTCCAACGTTCTAATTCTTCATTGAGTTATTTTTTATCCTTTTTCCCTTTTTCCCAAGTCAACTTCAAAATATAACAATTGAGTTAGCTGACCTTTCCCCATGTTGTATGAGACTATGGTCTAGTGGGGATGTCTAGACCACCAAGTCTTCCCGGACCTCTTCATCAAGAGGTGGGGGACATTATAGAGTCAATGAGGTTCTTCATCACAAAGAAGGAAGAGCTTGCGAGCTGAACAAGGAGTTCAGGATTTTAAGGACAAAGGGATGCATACTCAATATGCAGTAAAATTTCTCCAGAGTGTCTTTTCTCTCAAAGTTGAATTGTTCAATCCTTCAAGGATTGGGTATGGCTCAATTTATAGCCTTCAAATGGAATTGAAGGGACGAGTCAGAGCATTTCCAGTATATGGAAGGTCAAGGATCATGGATCTTGTGACATGCCATGGAAACCCGACATTATTTTTAATTTTGAGCACCAAGCCCAATGTACGTGGTCTATAGTGGAGAAACCTACGTACATGCATGTTGCATAACTAATAGGGCATGTACATGTGGAAACATATTCTTTTTTGGCTCTGGACGGTACAAAAGGGGACTTCAAGTCTGCATAGGGAAATGGAAAGGACATCCAAGCAAGTTACATGGGGCGAGGCAAAATTTGTTGTAACAGATTCCCTCTAATGTGTGAGGTCAGAGGAGTATCAGTGATGGCTGAAATACATTATAATTCCCAGAATTGGAGTAATGGAGACTTAGTTGGAAGTAATAGTTACTCATGAGAATATTACAATCCATAATGACTTTGTACACATGGCTCCCAATATGAATTGAATTGCAGATCCATGTGGAAATATATCAAATAGTTGTTCATGGACATGAATAGGCAATACAAAGCAGACATATGCCATAGGCTGTCATAGTCACGAACAAGGCATAGTGGAATCTAGTCTCAAAATCAATCTGAAGATATCTGTATATAATGGACTACATTCTGATCTCCCATGATCAATGAAGTCATATAGGTATTGGTCCAATGAAAAACAACAACAGATTATAATTGTTGCTACAGTAAGTTGGAGATCTTCTACACTATCCGCTGAAGGTGCAAGTCTACATCATCTAAATAGAGGAGTTGAGGTCGAACACAATGAGACTTCGTTTGATTACCAGTCATTAAGGTACACCGTTAATAAATGTGAGCCAACCTACCTATAATGAAAGTAGGTATCAAGGCACCGAGTACATTCTAAAAGTGTGAATAAGGGTGTTGAAGTCAAACACTTGAAGAATCCATCGATTAGGAGACATTGATGTATTCCCAATTGTCGATGGCGGGAGAACCTGCCATTGATGACTGCAAGCCTCTAGGTACTCATAGGACTCTAGGTCTCATTTCTAGAATAGATGAGTTGAAGTTGATGGAAGGAGACCCACTGAAAGGAGAGCATTAGGTCATCTCTCATCATTCAACATGAGGTACAAAGAAATATCTTGATGATTAGGAGGAGCTCGGACAAATAGAATGTTCATGAACTAATGATCCTGTGTGTCCCTCACATGCACCAGATATAGGTAGTGCACAAAAGAGGCCCTCTGAATAGCAGCCAATAAGGAAAATTGTTGACAAAGGCGAGGAAACCACCAATAAGGCTAATGGAATCCAAGACATTGCACAAATCCCAATGTGTGAATAGATTTATTGTCGTCGAACACAAGGGAAACCCCCCATTCAGTGACCAATGAGGAGATGCCAATTTTTGGGTTCAAGGTTACCTACCCATAATGAAAGTAGGACCAGGGTGCATAGTAGGACTACAACGTCATGTGACTCTGAGATACAATGAGGGTATGGATGACATGAAAAGTCAATAGTTCTGAGAAATGGTCGACAAAGGCTTATAGAATTCCTTTGAACTAGAGCATGAGACATATAGATAACTCAAGTAGCATAGACTTAATGATAAAAGTTTGTGATGCAAGAGGCATAAAAAAACTCTCCATAGAGACTGGAAGAATAACTAGTAAAAGGAGTAAACTCTAAGTAATAGGCTAAGATTCATAAGGTCATGCTAATCCCAAACATTGGATGACAGTGGACTCAAAAGTTTGTTCTATGTTCAAAGGCAACACGATTGCTACCGATATGAGATAATATTCTTTTCCTGCCTGTCTTTTTATTTTTTCATAGGTAAAGAAATGTTATGATACATGAGAGGAAACGAGTGTCATGAGTAAGAAACTAGCTCCAAACAGTGGAACATACCTATTCTCAATGCAAGGAAGTGCATGCAGGGAATGGACACTTGGGGGGATGTTTCCTCTTAGGGTATATGGTGTCAATCTGCAAAGGATATATAAAAGTCTCTACTTGGCTAGTGATGCAAATTGTTGAGGTAAGAGGTTTATAAAGAGAAAGAGAGAACCTACAATAGGCTCAATACTTCAAGAAGGATGATGGAATGTGATTACAACTTAACTCCAAAGAATGTTCTTTTTAGTAGAGTTATTCCCCTAGGCCCGAAAAAGTATAAAATAATAACCAAGAGAACTCTTCTAGCCAATGGTGACTAGAGTATTCATTTTTCGTAAGTAGTCTACTTGATCTTGAAAAGGGTTAAACTTATACCAAATAGATGTCCTTTCAAATCCGTTTAATGAGTGTGAAAGATACAATTTCACTCGACAATATTTTTATTTTTTAGAGAGTCGGAAAAGAGCTTAACCAAGAATGCTTGTGAGTAAGAATATGGGGTTCGAACGCAAAGCCATATCAGAACTATAAGGACCTCTTAGTCCTATGGAATAACTTATGCATGGGAACTAAATGGCACAAAGGTTCTAACTAGGGAACCCATGTTTGGTAAGCCTCTACCTCTTAATAATGAAACTTCTAGTAGCAGTAAGAAGGTTCTTTGTTGCTAATAAATGGGTTAGTACCTATGGTGTATGGATCATGGTCATAGGATGATGCAACAATGCAAAACGAAGTGACAACCTATCATATATGTCGGTGAAATAATATACCTACCAAAGGCATGAACGGGTTGCATGACGTTGGAAACCACAAAAAATCCTGGAAAAAACCACGAAAAACCAAGTCTTTCCACTGCCCTATTAGTCCATGAGGTCAAAAAATTAGCACAAACTATAGGAAGTGGGTAAAGAATTTCTACTAATAGTAAAAATAGGGCGTTTTACCATACCATTTGAGTTTTTTTCACCCACATAGTGCATTTTAGGCCATTTTCCCCACGATCTTCAAGTGTCGATTGCGGGAGATACGATCAACAGAATCAACAATCGTCTGAACTAAGTAAGTTCCCATCCCCTCTACTGCAATATCTATGGTTTAAATTTCAATTTTAGGCCCCATTTTTTTAGTATTAGAGGGCATAATATGGAAATTAGGGCTTATGCGAGTGACAATTCATCAGGTCATATATACGACCCCATATAAATGAATCTTTCCTGCATATATGTAGCCCTATATGCGACAATTACTGATTTATCCCACGTACAAGTCTGTGAACACCATTTTTGAAAGGTTTTAACTCAAAAAATGGTTTCTCCTTTACAAGATGGTGATTGAATGGACGGAGAGGGAGAATGAAGAGATATATGCAACAGTGGAAATGGATGAAAGGGCCCAACAAGATTTAAAGAGATGTGGCCTTTATAAATTTTGGGCTCTTAGGGGAATGGGGGCTCAAGTAAGGTTACTCCAATTTCTAGTAAACTACTCGGATCTGGAGACAAAGTCCTTCAACCTCGATGGGAAACCATTGAGGGTTGAAGTGGATGATATATACTTCATCACAGGATTGTCTCACCGAGGAGAGGTAGTGAATCTCAAGGCCCGAGGGGCTGGGGGTGGTATGACTATGGAGGAATACATTTCCACCCACTATGTTGCAGGCACAGATAAAGTAGGGAGCCAACTCCCAATTAGGGTGATCGAGAACCTGAGCTTAAAGATCGTCGTGCTTGTACTCACACAGATTTCGGGGTCAGCCTCATTGCACCAGGCATCAAGGCCACTCATGTTCTATGCGATGGAGTGTTTAAGACCCACTGTTTATGACTGGTGTACCTCACTACTGGCTAACATGAAAATCCAGTTAACGGATTGCAAACAAGGGAAAATGAGAAATTTCAGATTTACATTCATTCTTTGTAGTTTTTTCTTTGAGAGGGTTCCAGGCTTGAGCCCTAGAGTAGAGATTACTCCACATGGACAACACGATCCATCCATGTCACGATGGATTGACGTGACAAGGTGGATAGGAGGTGGTAGGGTGCCAACCCCCTACAATGATGAGTTCTTTTTCTAGTGGCGCCAATAGGTCATATCCATTGATGACTACCCTTACAGTGGGATTGACTATACAAGGGATCCAGACATGCCTTTTCCACCAGGTTCTGCCTATGGTGATATTGGTAAGAAATGTCTTTATATATTTCATTTTTTTTTGTTTTTTAATAAAAATAAAAAACACAAATATTTTTGTATGGTATCAAGTATTAACAATTACTTTTTTACGTAGATGTAGGTCTGCGATGACCAGAGGGATTCCAATGACATCGATGGAGAGAACATGGGAGGATATGTGGAGAGAGTGTTGCAAAATGTGCACGAGAACTTGTATCGATTGATGCATAGGTTTCCTATGGTTCAAGTGGAGGATCTTCCAGAGGCGATGCAACGACATGTGGTGGGTGTACCTCGTGCATGGGTGTGACTCTTTTGGCGTATAAAAAATGCCGTAGTGTGCTATCATGATACACATCTAGCTCCATAGGCGTAGATACCATGGTCATATTATATACTGGCCATATATGTATTTTGAGGGTGTGAGCCCCATTTTGTACTATGACACCATATTTTTTGAACTCAAAAGGATGAAATATAAAAAACAAATTGGTCTTCGACTTTACTTATATATGTTACAATGTGTAAATGAATGTGTTTTAATTGCTTAGTTATGTCACAAATTCCAATCTAAAATATAATTAGCATGTGCATCAAATATATGATTAGAAGTTATAGGTACGTGATTATAAGTAAGAAAATCAAAGTATCATTCCAAAATTCATACCCATAGGAATCGTTAGATTAGAGTAGGATCTTGCACACGGTAACTGTCATTTAAAAAACACACAACTAACTAGGATTCCAGGTGAACCTATAAAGACCAAACACCATGTGAAATGGTGTTGCATAATAGCTCTATAATGATGTTATACTCAACCACATTATTCATTAATGGCTCCAGATGAACGCCTCCTGAAGACACCAGTTGGCCCTCGGGTGAGTAAATGACCCTAGCGACAAAAGCCATGTTCCACGTATGACGAATGGCACCATCCACGAATCCTAAGTAAACTGAAGACTCCATTGACATATGCCAACCAAGGGAAACCTTGATAAGCAAGCCAATGAAACAAAGGAAAAGATGTATATACACTAAGATACACTAGTATACAAAATGTCACGCCCAATCTTGAGGGTTCAAGTATAATACCTTTTAAGGTAGAGCCCATTTTTGGGCTCATCCAACATATTCCCTTCATAATATTCCAATTCATAGGATCCTTTCTGTAAGACACATCACACGATATAAGGACCGTGCCGCATGGGGTTGATCTTTCCTGCCCCCAATGGTTCTTTGGCTTGGTCATACAATAGAACCAAGTCACCCTCAACGTACTGCTCAGGATAGAAAAACTTATCATACTGAACCTTAACATGCTGTTTATTTTCTTCAATAGCTGTAGAGGCATCCCAACATTGCTCATCAAGACGCTCCAGGTGTACGAGGCATTCTTCAAGATCGGATGTGTTAGGTAGGATCTCAATTTCCAACTCGAGGGAATGGATTTCACATTCGATCGGAAGAATTGACTCCACACCAAGTACTAATTGAAAAGGAGAGAAACCTATAGAAGTCTTTATCGAGGTTTGGTATGCCCAAAGTATAGGGTAAAGCATCAAATGCCAGTCAAATTTACTCTGGCTAACAATTTTTTGCAAGATGGTCTTGAGATATTTATTCACCACCTCTACTTGTCCATTTTTCTGGGGATAATAAGAGGAAGAATGATCATGCTTAAACCCCAGTTTTGATGCTAACGCTTTCATCATCTCATTCTGAAAGTGACTTCCATGATCAGTGACAATCTCTATTGGGATTCTTAATTGGGATATAATTTGGTTGAATACGAAGAATGTTGCAGTCTTACCATCATATTTAATGGTAGGCATGGCCTCTGCCAATTTAGTAAAGTAATCCACAACCACAATAATATGTTGGTGCCCCCCAGTCGAAACTGGGTTACAGTCCATACAATATATCCCCCACTTGGTAAACTAACTGACGGTGACGACTGGGTGAAGAGGGACTTGGTGCGAGCACATTTTCCAAGCAAACACCTAGAAAGGGTGACACTTCTTGACTTCTTCAACACAATCTTTAAAAATTGATGGCAAAAAATAATCGGCTCGCAATATTTTTTGAGTTGTCGCAAACCCAGACAAATGACCACCACACACCCCACTGTGATAGTCATTGAGAGTAGACGCGGCTTCCTCATGAGTCAAGCAACGATGTAAAATATTATCTACTCCTCGACGATACAAAGTGTCACCGATGATATGATAGTTTTTATCCTGATGATGTATATGTCATCGATTGTCTCTCGACAAATGTTGGGGTAGCTTCAAGGTTTGAAGATAAATTAGAATGTCTCCATACCAGGGGTCCGAAGACAAGATGAGGAAGATATGTTCATCTGTGAACAAATATTCATGAAAAATGTCTTCATCTAGTCGAGGGAAGTCTGATATCAACTCGGAAAAAACTAGTGACTTCTTAGACTTCGCCGAAGTGAAATCGAGATCAAAATCTTGAAAAAAAACAATCAAATTATTGTATTTTCCCCCTATGATACGTCTGGTGAGGACGTATTGAAATGGATTGATATCCACAATTACTATAGTTTTGCAAAGTAATATATAATGTTGTAATATTTGAACTGCATGTACGACGACCAAGGCTAGTTTCTCTACGTGAGAGTATTTAAGTTAAGGACTGACTAGGTTTCGATTGAGATAGTACACAATGTGCTCATGGAGCTCATCGTCCTCCTGAACCAAAACCATACCAATCGTCCTTTCAGACACGATAATATAAATAAAATATTCTCTACTATAGTTTGGAGGCTTCAACAGAGGTGTTGATACCAAAGCTTTCTTAAGAGAATTGAAGGATTCTTGGGCTCGCTCATCCCATATAAATAGGGCATCCTTTTTCAAAAGATGCATGAAACCCTTAGTTAAATTGGCATAGTTCAATATGAACTGACGCCGGAAATTAGCCTTCCCCTGTAAACCTTGAAGTTGTTGAATGTTGCGTAGGGGAGGAAATCAAAGTATTGTCTCAACCTTCACAGGATCTACCATGATCCCATGCTCAGACACTAAGAATCCTAAAATACAGCCAGACCTAATGCAAAAGATTCACTTGTGAGGGTTCAACCGAATGTGATATTAACGACATATCTCAAATATTGATTGAAGGTGAGTGGAGTGATCTACTCGATTTCGAGAGTGAGCAACAAGATCATCTAGGAAGCTTCGACAATATGCTTGAGACTATGAAAATAAAAGGTCATGGCACGTTGGAAGGTTGCTCCAAAATTTTTAAGGCCAAATGGCTTTTTTTCGGTATGCAAAAGTACCCCAAGGAAAAATAAATGTTGTTTTATGTTGATCCTAGGGTTTGATTTGAATTTTATTATACCCTAAAAATCCATCCATAAAATAAAAGACTTCACTTCTCGAGCACTTGTCAAGAATCTGGTCAATGAAAGGATTCAGGAAGTTATCTTTAGGACAAGCCATGTTCACGTCTCGAAAATCCATACATACGCGGATGGTTCCTTGCTTTTTATTTATGGGAACAAGGTTGGACACCCATTTAGTCAAGGGAACTGAGTAAATGAAACCAACATTAAGTAGCTTATCTACCTCTACCTTAATAGCAGGGGCCTTCCTAGGATTAACAACTCTAAGACGTTGTCGAATAGGTTTAGCATCTAGATAGGTTTTAATCTCATGTTCGAAAATGATGGGGTTGATACCTGGCATCTCTTCATACGACCAAGCGAATACACCATGAAATTCTTTGAAGAGATCGATGTAGATATGAATTTCTGCAGGCGAACAATTTGCACCGATATATACGTTCTCAATTTTGCCAGGAATACGAGAGACGTCGATCATGACAACAGGAGAAATATTCGCCATGTTTCCTTCAGCATAAATACCATGCATATCCAATGGAACCACATTGTGACCGACCATATCACTCAAGGTAGATCTAAATTAATCTTGTTCGATCTTAACAAGCTCTTAGAGGAAATAGAAGCGATGATGCATATCGTCCCAAGGCCTATCAGGACCATACATGGCCTCTAAGATGGTTTCATCCAAAGGTAAAGCATCATCGAGGCAATCATGTGAACAAGATGTTTGGATGACCTATACATGCTCTAGAATAGGATCCACCTCATCTGTCTACGAGGAGGAATGATTTGGGTTAGAAATAGCGTCAAGAATAGACTAATACACAATTTTTTTTGCTAACAATGGCATTACCATCCCAATGTGCGAATGACCTTCATACAACATAGTCGGGGAAGGTAGGGTCCAAGTTTCGTTGAAATATGAAGTATAGAAAGGAATGAACCTCATCGATGATGAAGAATCATTGGAAATGGCATGAATGTGGTGAATTTGTGCCATGAAATCAAAGCTACCCATCAGAGAGGAATACATTCCAACACCAACATCCTTAGTTTCCTGCTGAGAATTTTCGATCACAGGGACCGAAGGTCCAACTGATTCATTAGTGCTAGCGTGCACAAAGGACCAATGATCAATCACCACTATTTTACCTTCGTGAAGAAAACATAAAGTGCAGAAAATAGATGACATGACGACTGTCATGACATAAGTCCAATTACGCCCTAGTAGTAAATTATAGTTGAGGGGCACATCAACTACCTCGACATCTACCTCCATTGTCTTCCCACCTAACTGGACCTGAAAAGTGAGAAGAATTTCATGGGGTCGAAACAAATTCCCATCAATTTTTTTCAACATAGTCATCGATTGGGATAGATTCAGAGAGACAATGGCTTTCCAACAGGTTAGGGACATCACGCATGTCGCAACACCATCATCAATTATGGTGCATTTGATGATAATTTTCATGTAATCCACATGGATTTTAAAGGCCATGTGGTAAGTTAAGTGAGGCCTAACATCTGTGATGTAAAAATTAATAACCTTTGAGCCACACTGGTCTAGAGATCCTAATGCAGATAACAAGGCATTCCTCTTTGAAGGACATGTCTAGAGCACCTCCAAATACAACATCGCACAAGGGGTTTGACCTAGATATTTGAAAATTGAATTGTTCTGGGTAGCTCTGGAATTAGGATTGTGGGCAGAGTGCTTTAGTACTCCTTTCGGAATATGAGGCGGAGGTTTCGTATTTTTGATCTACAATGGTGTTTCCGGAGGAGGAGGAGGAAGAGACTCTAGACCTACAACAGTCTGTGAAGAACCGTAATCACGAGATTGATTGGCTATATCAATCTGAGACTTGACCATATTGACCCATAGATGACCACCTTCATGTGCCGAGGGGTTTTGACTCTCGTTCGGTGCATTTCCGGTGTTGGATGACCCTGAGGCCATGTGTTGATTATGTGGAAACAGATTTTTCAGCACAACAGGCGGCTGCAATAAGAGCCTCGAGGCTTCCTCTATTTTGGGGCATCAGTGGGTAAGGTGATCATATTTACAAAGTTTACAATGAAACTTCACCTTCTATTTTTATTTCTTACCCTCACCAGTATTGTTATTCGATCTGTCATTGTTAGTGTCATCCTTGACTTTATTATTATTTTTCCCACCCTTATGATTATTACCTTGTCCTTTCCTTTCATTCCCTCCTAGTTTTTGGTTACCATTTGGGTTAGCCGATGAGTGTAAATAATGCACATCCGTTAACGTAATGGGAGTGGAGGATGAAGTCGAAGCTTGTCCCGCTACAGACTAGCTTAGAGACAAATCTTTCAACTAGTTCTTCACCAAGTTTGTAGACTTAGCATTTGCAGAGCCTATGATGCCATCAACACGAGGCCCATGATTTTGTCTAGTGTCATAGTTCGACCGTGGTGCATTAGGAATAATTTCATACAAAATCCTAGATTGAGCATATATGAGGTTCAATTGTTGGGATTTGACAATAGGTTCTTCCTTAGATGTTACTCCATATGTAGAGACATCCTTCAAAATATAAGACAATAAGGACTTAAGGAACCACTCCAACAGAAACTTTGGAGGAATATAGGCTTTGATCAACCTCTTTTGTCTACAACACTCTTGGATATGGTCCAAGATATGCATGGATTTATCTTGGTGGAGGGCTGACAAAAGTTCTATGTCGACATTGTAACGAACCAACAACTGGAATTGGTTGAGAAAGACCAAAACCATCCTATTAAAGTTTCCATATGTTCCCCCTGGTAGATCAATGTACCATTACATGACGACCCCCATGAGGGTGCAT
>ML785081.1:465290-480187 GCA_009831015.1 Picea engelmannii | reverse complement strand
TATATATATATATATATATATATATATATATATATAAGAATTAATTTCGTAGAAGGAAGAAGGTGGGCGGCGAAAGACAATAGGACTTGGTAAGAAGAAAAAAGAAAATACCAGTCTTCGATTAAACCTTTCTATTTAAAGAGGTGGAGTAATTGGATGAAGGACTTGATAGAGAAAGAAGGATGTGATTAGTATGAACTTACTATGATGGTATCTCCCCCCTTGTCGCTTTCTCGTTTATTTCCTTTTATTGCTTTCATCAAAGGTTACATGAATCATCTCAACTACCTTTTTCCCTTCATCAGTGAGTTTGTCGACAACCTTTTTAAACCACTCCTCGATGTAGCTTCTCATTGGTGCCACATTAATTTCATGCCAGATTTTTATATTGAAAAGTTCACCCTCCAAGTACCTTATATCAATGGAAATATTACGCAAAGCTTCTTCAATATCTTGATTTTTTACTGAATAATCCACTAGCAAGTTATCTATGTCATATTCATTATACTCAAGAATGCTATAGAAATTTTCAAATGATAACTCTTTAAATATCTCAACTTGTTCGTTAAAGGATTTCTTGATTAGGAACAATGAATTGAGAATCAATTTGGGGTCTTGGACCTCATTGGTGCTCCTGGCTAGGTCTATCTCAGTCAATATTTTGAATAATTCTTCTTTGCTAGTTATGGATTAGCTGCATGCTTGGATAATAATATTCAAGTTCTTAACCTTTTTCCTTCCAGCATGCATTCGATTTTTTTATATAGTTAGGAGAAGGGAGACCATCCTCTCTTCTTCTCAACTATATCATATTGGTAACTTTAAAACCGAAGGCTAAGACCACGTCAAGGTAAAAACCTTCTTCATTTTTCAAAACTGCCTATAAATATTCATGGAAGGCATGTGGCCTCATTCCAAAAGAGACCATGATCTTTTACATCTCCCAAGCCTTTGTAATTAATTCCATTCTTTTCTTAATTTTCTTCTCTACATAGCCCCTCGCTGATGTGAGTAGGCTTGCAGATCCTTTTTGTTTTTTTGCAGGTGTGGTAGGCCCAATTCTTGATAAATGACTAGCAAGTATTGGAAGAGGCATCAAAGATTCTTCCAATTCTTTGATTCTTTCCTTTAACTTGGCGTTCTCTACTTTAAGGCCTCCAGTAGAATCATCTAGAGCATCTCCAGTTGCTCGGTGAATTTGGGAAATTTGGGAAGGCTTCATGCTTGGTAGGTTAACCTATGAACGATATTTCCTCATTTTATTCTTTACATCCATTTTCTCAATAATTAAATTTTTGGACTCGTTGTAAAAAATAACGCTTTGAAATACAGAAGACTCTTCTTCATCGAAGGTCTCACTCTCAATTATTTCCATTAGAGAATTCTGGTGAGATGTGTTCTCTGGTTGATCAACATTGGGGAACACTTTTTTGATGTCAATCTTGAGTTCCATATCCTTGAGGGAGAGTTCATGGATGTCGCTTTCACCTCGAGGTCCCTCCTCTTCTTGCACAATATTTTTTCTTTTCTTCCTTAAGGGAAGTTTATAGGAACTTTCAATTTTTCCTGAAGGAGGGTTCTTATGTCCTCCTCCACCTGAATAAATGTGGGCCACCTTCTTAATTTGATGGGTCATTGGAGAATTGCTCCGAGATGTTGTACTCTTTGGAGTGACAATTGGAGATTGGGCACTCTTCTCTCCAGGACCTTTTCCTCTATGTTTGTATGACTCATTGGTACCCAGTGTAGTTTCTAGGTCACCAGTGTCATGAGCAGGAGTTCATGCTTCATTATCTTTGTATTAATTCAAAATAGAATTAATAAAATAATTTTTGAAGCCAATTTCCAATAGATGTTCTACAAAAATTCCACTAGGGTCAAATCCTTTTTCCATTTTAGCATATCTTAGATTTAGGCCGCGGAAATGGCCTGCAAATTCATAAATCTTGTTCATATTTCTAGATATGAAGTCCTGAACTTTCCAAGGCAGAGGTATGAATTGCTTGTTCTCTTTTCATGAAAAAAATGCAACCAGTAGTTGTATTGCCTTGCTATTTTAGTAACAAACATTTTTTCAGATATGTGGCATGGAAGGAAGGAAGGATTTTCCTTGGAACTGAAAATCCTTATGACATTGTAATTCTCCATATGTTACAGTGTCCCCTTCCTATCTAGGAACTTACTTGCCTGGTCAGATGTCCTTTCCAAACAACAAGCCTTTAAAAACTGAGACAAAATCATTAAAAACTTCATAAAAATGTTGGGAGGATTTGTGCCTCCATAATGTTTGATACCAGAAGGTTACCAGGTCAAATTCATAGTTTACCTTCTTATACACAGATAATCTCAGAAACTGACAACAATATGCTATCGCGAAAACCAAATAAGATGACATAAATAATTTCCTCTCCTTCCTGTATTGTGACAATTGGGAAGATATTTCAATGGAAATCATCTTTCTCCTATCGAAGATGGTCTATTCCTTGACCATAAAGTATAAAATGTAAAGAATCATGAGGGAAATGTTGGTTGTAGTTTCTTGTCCTGTTATTCGTGTGAAAAGCCAAGAAATTTCCCAAAAATGATTTTTGAATGAGATAATCTACAATCTCGTGATGTCCTCAGGGATGGTCGCTAGGTTCTCCAGCAACTCAGGTAAGAGGTCCAACCCATTTTCATGCTTATTTAAGAATTCTCTGCAATCTTCTCCCTTGAAGGTAAGCGTTGGCTCGGGAAGTCTCAACATCTTACGAAATACTTGAGGAGACAAAGAGACAGGGAAATGATCCTACAATTGAATGATCTGTTGTCTTGGAATATATCTCTTGGCGCACCAGGTGACCAACTCCTTACAGTCAAAGACTTCCGCAACACAACCTGCATGTGCAATTCCAGACGTCCAGATTACTTCCTTTTCGGCAGAAGGGGATGCGTAGTAAGAATATGCTATGGACCATTGAAAGATTTGGTCCTCACGCCCGAAAAATGCTCAATGTATCTCCACATAAATATTGTTGAGTTGTTTCCATAAGTTGACAAAAATGTTACTTTGCTCCAGATAATGTTTAAAATGAACGCTTGAAAGGGATACTATAATCCTCCATAAATCATGGTTTAATGCATTTTAATAGGATATCTCCTCAAGCCCTTTGCTTATTAATGAAAATACTTAAGGGACCTGCATAATGAGTTATTATCATTTAAACCATACTAAATGTGTATTGGGAAAAGCATGAAGGTGGCGGGGGTGGACGGGAGAAAAATAGCATTTGAGATTTTTATGAACCCGGGAACCCGCCAACCCGTGACTGTGTAAGGTGGAAAATCGGCTAAGTGTTGTGATGCCTTTGGGCGTACTCATTGTAGGAGGAATGAAACTTGGAAGTTCAGGGATTTCGGGGGTCAAAATGTAGGTCGTGGAACTTTTGGATGCAAAATGTATATCACGGAACATGGGGTATGAGAGTTCGACACTGCCAACCCGGGAACACGCAATTGCAAAATCAGATAAGTATAGAATAGTGCAGTGGTTAGTCAGACTCGTGATGTGAGGGTATGGATGAAGATGAGGATCTGCAAATCTGCCAACCCGGGAACCCGTCGTTCTGAAAAAATGACTAAGTATAGAACGAGAAAGAGAAAGTAGAAGGGGAAAAAGGAAAGGAAAAAATGGGTAAGTATAGAAGAGGGAAAAGAAAGGGAGAAAATAATTTAGGAAAATAGAAAAGGGGAGGGAAATTTCAGAAGTGGGAAATGATATCAACAACATGATCCAACTGTGGGATGATAAACCCCTGTGGGTTGTAAAGAATCCAGAATCTCTCGTGACCAGGTGCTTCCGCCCATTGGGCTATGGACTCAGATTAAGAATATACAAACTGAACAAAAACAAAATTATGTACAATGAGAATGAAAAACTCTTAGGAGAAGAAACCTTTCAAAATTTGCTCGTTGACAGGCAACATTAACCTTTTTCCTTTCATGTCTTGGAGCATATAGGAGTTAAATCCCAATATCCTCTTGACGACATACGGTTTGATCCAGAGAGATTTGAAATTTGTATGCATGGACGACTTCTCCTTGGCCTTGTTCCAAAGTAGCACCAACTCTCCCTTTTGGAAGTTCTTCATAGTTTTGTTTTGATCAAAATATCTCTTGATGCTCTGTTTCCTTTGAGAAGTTCGATTCAGGGATTTGCTTCGTTCCTCTTCCAACTTCGGCAACTGGTTGATTCTCTTCTAGATGGGTGAAATGTCTTATGTATCCTCAATATTAACCACATAGATCAATGCATTGAGCTCGAGGCTAATCAAAATTTTCACCTGTTTCCCATAAACCAATAGATATGGAGACATCCATGTGCTATCCTTCGGGGTTGTTCTTCTTTCCCATAATGCTTTTGTCAGCTTCAAATGCCAATTCTGGTTGCTATCAACAATTTTCTTCAATATCTTCACAAGTGTTTTGTTTGTGGATTCAGCGAGGCCATTACCTTGCGGGTAATAATTCGATGATTGACCCATGATGATTCCATATTGTCTGCAAAAATCCGTGAACTTTGACCCGATGAAGATCGAACCATTATATGTGATAAATTTATCAGGGACACCAAATCTCAACATAATGTTGTCTTTGAGGAATTTAATTAGTTCTTCAACATCAACCTTCTTTAGCTCCACCGCTTCCATCCATTTCATGAAATAATTGGTAGCTGTCAGAATCTACAAATGCCCCTTACTATATTTTGGATTAATCGGCCCAACAAAATCAAGTCCCCATTGGGAAAACGGTTGTTCTACCACAATCAACTACAAAGGCATCACAAATTTCTTCATTTTTCCTGAAAATTGATGGCATGACAACATTTCCTTATTGTGGCATACAAATATTTGAAGATTGATGGCCAGTAAATCTTGCTCTGATTATTTTGTGGGAATTTGCAGTAGGTGCAAAGTGTCCACCACATATTCCCTCATGGAATTCTTTGATAAGTTCTTAGGCTTGATTTTCATCGACACATCTCAACAGTATTCCATCAAAATTTCTTCTGAACAGTATGTTAGCAATCAACACATATTGGTTCGCCTTCATCTTCAGTGTCCTTCGCTCCTTGGGATACATTGTGACAGAAAATTGCTTGTACCTTAAGTAGAATATAATATTTGCGTACCATTATGAATCAACTAATGGTTCTCCGACTGAGATTGAAATCATCCCATCGATCGAGTCCCCATTCCTGATGAGTTTGCATAAACCTTTTCCCTTGATTGCCTTTAAAGATTTAATCTTGATATTATATTCTTGTATTTTTTCCAACCAGTTAGCCCATTTTCCTTCTATCAAGTGTTGATTTAGAAGCATCTTCACTGGCGATGAGGGAGCACAAGCTATAAGATGGGAGTTTAATATATACGTCCAAAAGTGTGCTACTACTTTTACAAGAGCCAAGGCTTGCTTCTCGAGTTTTGAATACCTCAAATCATAGTTGTGTTGCATTTTTATCATAAAACTTATCAAGAGTTCTTCTCCATTGTTATTTTTTTGAGAGAGAATGGATGCAACAAATGCCTATGTAGAAAATGAATAGATGATGAAGTCTCTTTGGAAGTCTGGACTGATGAGGACAGGAGTGGTGGTGATTTCTCCTTTGATATTGTTGAACGCTTCTTGAGTATTTTCTATCCATTCGAATCTCTTCTCCTTTTTCAACAATAGATTGATCGACTTTACGATACTTGCGTAGTCAGGAACAAATATTCGCACAAAATTTATTTTTCCAAAGAATGACTAGACTCCCTTCTTGGATGTATGGGGGTTGAGCTCATTTATTTCTTTTACTCTTTCCAGATCTATGTAAATCCCTTCCTTACATACAACATGGCCCAACAACTTTCCTTGAGTCACAACGAACAAGCATTTCTTTGGATTCAGAGAGACGCCATATAATCTACATATTTCAAAAACCTTTCTTAAATGATG
Organism: Picea engelmannii; assembly: GCA_009831015.1. NCBI lineage: Eukaryota > Viridiplantae > Streptophyta > Pinopsida > Pinales > Pinaceae > Picea > Picea engelmannii. Next base: position 474,208 of record ML785081.1, on the reverse strand, counting down.
GATATGATCCTCCCTTTTGTTTGAATGCACCACCAAGTCATCTTGATAGTCTTCCATAAAATTTCCTATCAACCCGTTGAACGCATGATCCATGGCCCTTTGGAATGTGGCTCCAACATTCTTCAAACCGAAGGGCATTCTAGCATATGTGTATGTTTCCCATGGTGTGATAAATGTTGTCTTTTCTCTATCTTCCTTAGCCACCAAGACCTGGTTATATCCAGATGAGCCAACCAACATGGATATGCAGGCCAATCCAGTAACTTGTTGTAGAAGAAAATCCATGTTAGGAAAACGAAAATTATCTTTATGCTTGCTTTGTTAAGATCTATGAACTCAACACACATCCGAATTTCCCTAGTATTTTTCCTTACAATCACTAGATTTGAAAGCCAATATGAATGTTTGATGGGATAAATTATCCCTACCTTCTTCAACTTCTCCAATTCGATTTTTACCATAGGTTTCAGCTTGGGATTCATCATTCTTATTTTTTGTTTCACTGGTTTTGCTTCTTCCCTCAAAGGAATCATATGTTGGAATATCGTTTTATCATAGGCTTTCAAATCATCAAATCTTCAGTGGTGCAATCAACTCCCAAATTGACATATTTCGGGGACTTGTCCGTTCCAATATTGACTTTTCTCATTTCTTGCACATTTCAAATTGAAAATTCTTCAAGGATATTCTTGGCATGATCATCTTTTGTAAACAAAGATTCATCTTGTATACAGTCCTTTGGGACGAAATCCGAGCTATCGTATTCTTCTTCATCATCGTTTAACAAAAAAATTTCCAACTGTTCATTGTTCTCAAATACTTGTAAGTACTCAACATTGTCAGGCATGGATGGTCAAAAAGATCTTTCTACCTAGAAAGACGTTTTTTTTGGACATCGTCTGGCTTTGATAATGAGGCCGCCAAGGCTAGTGAATCATCCTTGTGATTCTTGTCCCTAGGAATGAAAGCAATGCTGAAGGAGCTGAAAGATTCCATCAGTTCATTAACTCTTTTGAAATGCAGCTTAAGTCTTTCCTTTTTTATTTTGTACCTTTGGGTAACCTGATTGATGACCAACTTGGAGTCTCCAGTCACAACAAGATGTTCTATTTTCAATTCCTGTGCAAGGATCATCCCCTGGATCAGAGCTTCATATTCTTCCTTGTTATTTGTGGATGAAGACTCCAGTCTTAGAGCAAGGGGATACATAGTCTTATTTGGACTCAAAATAACAATTCCAACTTTGTTCCCATATTTAGAATAGGCTCCATCGAATGACATCCTCCAGTAACCTTCAAAAAAACAACCTTGGTTCCCCGTTCCTTGAACTTTCCCTAGGCTTTCATTGTGCTCCATGTCTAGGATAACATAGTTTCCAATCCTGACATCTATATTGTCTTTCATCAATTCATTGTCCTTCTTGAAAGAGAAGGGGTTTTAGGTTCACGGGGTACTTTAATCATCACTCCCTCTTTGCCTGGCAGCATCACACAACTTCCATAGTTAATTATATATCCACTGATCATGGATGTCCAATATCTTCCTAGCACAACTCCATAGGATGGGGGAAGTTCTACCACAATAATATTGAAAAATGTAATGATATGGGGGGCTGCTGTAATCCAAGCATAAAAATCCTTGATTTCTTCGTATGTTGGGAATTTTCTAGAATCAATTGCATATATTCTCTCACTGGTTTCAGAATACTTAGTGCAACTCATACCCAATTCCTCCATGATCGCAAGCGACATTATATTATTTTTCGCACCATTGTCAACTAAATAATTATGTTAGGCAACATCGTGATTTTCAATTGAAATGTAGAAGGGAGGAATTTTACCTTTGAGCTTGGCATTCGATGGGCTCTGACTTTGTTTTGGACTAGTAATGACAACCTCATCTCTTTCCGATGGATCATCCAATAACTTCAAAATATTTTGTCTTTGGTAGGGAATTTTCACCACTTTCGTAAAGGGAAAAATTATCCTCAATTTACTTAGGTCCTCCATGACATTATACACCATTTGAGTGGATCTTGATGCCAGGTGTTTCCTTTTGGTTTCATTTCCATCCGTCACTTTCTCATTTGACACTTTTTCATTTTTTTTTTCTTTTTCCTTGTCAGAGTTGCCTTTATTCTTAGGTCTATTTACAAACCCTATTGTCTGGGCGACATTTTCTTGCGAGATAGGATCATTGTCGCCCTCTCCAAATATATACATGGACGTCTCACATCCGCCCATCTATACAATTTCAGAGCTTTCATCAAATAAGTAATAATTTTATTGCTCGATTAATTTTTCGTCATAGACATCATCCATAACAACCGTGTTTGAAGTAGGTTGTCTGGTAACCCTTGGTCTCTGTGGATTATTAGTATCCTCAAACCTCACTCTGTTTTTCAGGGGGAGGGTTTCTCCTTTTCTCTGAGATTGGTATTCTTGGATTTGGCATGAAATTATCCCCCCTTCTTAATCTAGTTATCTCGTTCTACATTTGCATGATAGTTCTATTCATCTGTGCAATTTCAGTCTTTTTCTTCGTTTCCTGTGCCTCCATAGAGTCAACCTTTACATCATGTATGGTTCCCTTGAAAAATCCTCCTCCCATTGTTTGATTTTGAATTGGTCGAGGCTTATATTCCTTGTTCTTTATTGAACTAGAATATCCTTGATTATCAATACTTAATCCCCCCCATATGCCTTTGTACTCTTCTTAGTATAATGTCGAGGTCGACACCCGTTTCAATCATAATTTCTTCCATCTCAGTGGATTAAGTCATTGCCTCCTCTAGAGTATCCATTTGGGATGTTCTAATGGCATATTTACATTGGGGGGCATCACATTCTTATAACAACCACGAATGACTAGGTCATTTGGTCTTTTATATTTTGGAATTCTACTCAAGGTCTTATTGAAACTGAGGTTAAAATCTCATATCATTTCGTTCTTCCTCAACCAATATGGGTGAAGTCTGTGTGGAGGGTGTGATAAGAAATTGGAGGGGAAAGCATAGTTAGGAACATAACTTCGAGGTCGTTAAATGAGTGAATGGATCTACTAGGAAATGTTTTATACCATTCATAAGATCTTTCTGATAAGATTTGCAGAAACAACCTCACCATGACGATGTCATATTCAACTTGATGAAAGTCACAAATGTCAAGAAATAAGTGCGGATGCCTCTTTGCATCGATTGTTCTATATCTAGAAAATTCCTTTAAGGTGCCCTTAGGGAGAACAAGGAGCTCATGTTGTTCACCTATAATACCACCTATAATACCAAAAGGGGAATCTATTACCCTCCTTCTATTTCCAAACCCTGGGATTCATTGATTTCTCGTGACATCTCTTCCACCTCCTTGTCTCTCCTCATGATTCCTATCTCAAGCCTGTTCGTCTCTCGTTTCCATGTCTGGGGTGACTTCAGGGCTAGACTTTTCACTTCTAAGTACAAAGATTTGCTTACTTTTACTTCTGTTAATGAATCCCTTGCATTCATCCAACTTCAATCTTGACCTTCTTCTTGTGCTGCTCTAGCTAGCCTTTGATTTCTTTGATCTTGTCGTTCTTCTCTCCTCCGTATTTAGATGATTTATCTTTCTTCTTCTTGGACTAATATCTGCTAGGACCCTTCTAACTCTTCTCAAGTCTAGGATTTTTTATTAACAAATTGTACAATTGGTGTAAAATGCTTCGTTGATTATACAATCCAATTTACAAATAAGGTTGATTACCCTAGGGTTAAGTCATATATTCTTTCACAAACATTGGTCTAGGTTCCGAATTTTCAGTTCATGTCCCCAGTATGGTCACCAAAAATGTTGACGCTTGAATCTGTTAGGACCAAAACGAAAACATCACGAGGATATAAATCACCCTGCATTTTTATAAAGGTGATACTCCTCTGTTATGATCTTCGTGGGACTCTAGGTCCTCAGAATGTGGGACTTTTTTAGAAGTCCATCGTGGTAATCAAAGAAAAGTAAAGATGTGAAAAAATGAAAAAAGGTTTTATTTTCTTTTAAAGAAAGTTCTATTTTCTTTTAAAGAAAGTTCCTAAGAATGGACCAGGAACCACTCACATTCATACATATAAAATAAATAAGCAAAATTTCCTTACATCCATCATAGTTGGGCTAAAGATGTTTAATCACATAAAAATAAAAGAAAATGATCTTCATGCATAAGAGATCTTTGACATAGTGATACAGGGGCAACTTAAATAAATATAATGATAGATCAACCTCAAATACTTTGTATTCATAAAACTGCTCGTGAAAATAATATTCAAGTTCTTTAGCTTTTCCTTCCAACACGCGTTCAGTTGTTTTATCCAATTAGGAGAAGGGAGGTCCTCCTCTCTTCTTCTCAACTCTGTCATATTGGTAACTTTAAAACCAAAGTGTACGACTGCGTCAAGGTAAAATCCTTCTTCATTTTTCAAATCTTCCTGTAAATATTCATGGAAGGCATGTGCCCTCGTTCCAAAAGAGACCATGCTCTTTGATATCTACCAAGCCTCTATAATTAATTCCATTATTTTCTTAATGTTCTTCTCCACATAGCCCCAGGTTGATGTGAGTAGGCTTGCAAATCCTTCCATTTTTTCTGTAAGTGTGGTAGGCCCAATTATTGCTAAAGGACTAGCAAGTACTGGAAGAGGCATCAAATCTTCTTCCAATTCTTTGATTCTTTCCTTTAACTTGGCGTTCTCTGCTTCAAGGCCTCCAATAGAATCATCTAGAGAATCTTTATTTGCTCGGTGAATTTAGGAAATTTGGGAAGGCCGCATGTTCTGTAGGTTAACCTCTGAACGAGATTTCCCCTTTTTATTCTTTACATCTCTTTCTCAATAATTAAATTTTTGGACTCGCTGTCAAAAATAACACTCTGAAATACAAAAGATTCTTCTTCATTGAAGGTCTCTCTCTCATTTATTTCCATCAGAGGATTTTGGTGAGCCGTTTTCTTTGGCTTATTAGCGTTGGGGAACACTTTTTCTATGTCAATATCGAGTTCCATATCCTCGAGGGAGAGGTCGTGGATGTCTGTTTCGCCTCGAGGTCCCTCCTCTTCTTGCACACTATTTTTTCTTTTCTTCCTCAAGGGAAGTTTATGGGAACTTTCAATTTTTCCCGAAGGATGGTTCTTATATCCTCCTCCACCTAAATAAATGTAGGTCACTTTCTTAATTTGGTGGGTCATTGGAGCACTGCTCCGAGTTGTTGTAATATTTGGAGTGACAGTTGGGGATTGGGCACTCTTCTCGTTGGGACCTTTTCCTCTCTGTTTATATGAATCATTGGTGTTGAGTATTGTTTCCAGGTCGCCAGTGTCAGAAGAAGTAGTGCTTGAGTCATTATCTCCATATTCATTCATAATAACATTAGTAAAAGAATTGTTGAAGTCAATTTCTAGTGGATGTTCAACAAAAATTATGCTAGGGTCAAACCCTTTTACCCTTTCAACATATCTTAGATTCAGGCCATCAAAATAGCTTGCAAATTCATCAATCTTGTTCATATTTTTGAAATATGAGGTCCCCAACTTTCCAAGGCAGAAGTATGATTTTTTTTTCTCATTTCATGGAAAAAATGCAACCAGTAGTTGTACTCCCTTGCTATTTTAGTAACAAACATTTTTTTAGATATGTGGCATGGAAGGAAGGAAGGATTTTCCTTGGAATCGAAAATCCTTATGACATTGCAATTATCCATCTGTTCCATTGTCCCCTTCCTATCCAGGAACTTACTCACCTATGCAGATATCTGGGGCATATCCTTTCCAAACAACAAGCCTTTAAAAACTGAGACAAATCATTAAAAAATTCATAAAAATGTTGGGAGGCTTTGTGCCTCCATAATGTTTGATACCAGAAGGTTACCAGGTCGAATTCATAGTTTACCTTCTTACACACAAATAATCTCAGAAACAATCGTGAAAACCAAAAAAGATAAAATAAATAATTTCCTATCCTTCTTGTATTGTGACAATTGGAAAGAGATTTCAATGGAAATCAACTTTCCCCAATCGAAGATGGTCTGTTCCTTAACTGTCAAGTATAAAATGTAAAGAATCATGCAGGAAATTTTGGTTTTAGTTTCTTGTCCTATTATCTGCGTGAAAATCCAAGCAATTTCCCATAAAGGATTTTTGAATGAGCTAACCTGCAATCTTGTGATGTCCTCAGGGATGGCTATTGGGTTCTCYAGGAAATCAGGTGGGACGTCCAACCCATTTTCATGCTTCTTTAATAATTCTCTACAATATTCTCCCTTGAAGGTAAGCATTGGGTCGGGAAGTCTCAACATCTTAYGAAATACCTAAGGTGATAGAGAGACAGGGGAATGATCCTGTGATTGAATGATCCACTTTCTTGGAATATATCTCTTGKCACACCARACGACCAACTCCTTACAGTCAAAGACTTCTGGGACACAACCTTCACGTGAATTCMAGACGTCCATATTACTTCCTTCTGGGCAGAAGGGGATACATAGTAAGAATATGCTATGGACCATTGAAAGCTCAGGTCCTCATGCCCGAAAATGTTCAATGTATCTCCACAGAACTATTGTCGAGTTGCTTCCATAAGTTGATGAAAATGTTCCTTTGCTCCAGATAATGTTTAAAACAATCACTTGAGAGGGATAATATAATCCTCCATAAATCTTGGTTTAATGCATTTTAATAGGAGATCTTTCCCTTCGCTTATTAATGAGAATATTTATGGGACATGCACAATGATTTATTATCATTTAAACCATACTAAATGTGTATAGGGAAAAGCATGAAGGTGGCGGGGTTGGACGTGAACAAAATAGGATTTGAGATATTTATGAACCTGCCAACCTGCGACTGCGTAAGGTGGAAAATAGAATAAGTGTTGTGATGTGGTCAGACGGAATCATTGTAGGAGGAATGAGACTTGGAAGTTCGGGGGTGAAAATTTAGGTCGTGGAACTTTTGGATGCAAAATGTATATCATGGAACATGGGGTATGAGAGTTCAACCTCGCCAACCCAAGAACCCACGATTGCAAAATTGACTAAGTATAGAATAGCACGACGGTCGATCGAACTTGTGATGTGAGGGTATAGATGGATATGAGGATTTGCGAGTTCGCCAACCCGAGGACTCGTCGTTCTGAAAAAATGACTAAGTATAGAATGAGAAAGGGAAAGTAGAAGGGAAAAAAGGAAAGGGAAAAACGAGTAAGTATAGAAGAGGGAAAAGAAAGGGAGAAAAGAATTTGGGAAAATAGAAAAGGGTAGGGAAATTTCAGAAGCAGGAAATGATCTCGACATGAGTCTAGATGATGTAGTGTTATTATTACTTTGGGTAGACAATTGCACATAATACCAGAGGTAGCACCACCTACCTCTATTTATTTAATCTATGTTAAGCAATGCAGTAAGGTCATTTCACAGACCGAGAAGTTCATCTTCTTTGTGATCTGTGCTCACAATAAGTAGAAGGTCACCACCACATCTGTGGCCTCTACATAGATCCTCTCTTTGCAGCAAAATAAATTGGATGAGATCGTGGAAGAGTACAGAGACATCTTCTCCTCACCCACTGGGGTACCGATGCACTGTCAAGTCAAACATCCAATCAATCTAACCCCCAGTGCACCTCTGCCTAATAAACCAGTCTATAGTCGCTTGTTGATGGAAAATGCCAAAATCAAGCATCAGATCCAAGAGCTTCTTCAAAATGGGCACATCATACCCAACTCCTCCCCTTGCAAAAGCCTGATTGTACTGGTGCAGAACAAGGACGGGACTTGGCGACTCTGCATTGATTACAGAGCATTAAACATTATCACAGTCAAAAATCAGTACCCAATTGCCATGATTGATGACCTTCTTGACCAACTCAAGGGGGGAAAGTTCTTCAACAAGATGACCTAAAGTCTATCTACCACCAAGTTCCCATCGAACCAACTGGTGTCTGGAAGACAACTTTCAAATCTAAAGAAGGTCTCTTCGAATGTTTGGTCATTCCCTTTGGCCTAACAAATGCACCAAACACTTTCATGAGGTTGATGGATGATGTATTGAGACCCTTCACCAACTCTTTTGTGGTGGTATATTTGGATGGAATCCTCATCTTCAACATAACTTGGGAGGAGCACATTCAACATATTCATCAGGTTTTGAGCACTTTGTGGTAGCACAAGCTATATACCAACTTGGGAAAAATATTCCTTTGGAATGAACAGGGTCCAATACTTGGGCTACATTGTTGATGAGCATGGGGTACATGTTTATCCCGCTAAGATCCAAGTCATCCGTGATTGGCTAGCCCCGACCATACTAATCGAGCTTCAGATCTTCTTGGGGCTGGCCAACTTCTACCAACGGTTCGTGTTGATGTTCTTCAATATTGCGTGGGCCCTCAGCCACATGACCAAGGGCGGTGGCAGGGAAAATTTATTTTGGGGGAAGGAACAACAATGAGAATTTGATGATGTGAAGCATCACTTGTGCTTAAGATTCAATACTCTCCTTTCCCAATCTGCAAAAACTGTTCGAGATTGAGATTGATGCATTTGACTATGTTGTAGGTGCATTTCTCACTCAACATGGCCATATGGTGGCATACCATAGTGAGACACTCTCAGATACTGTCCAAAAATACCCTACCTATGACAAGGAAATGTATTCCATTGTAAAATCTTGTCGTCAATGGAAACATTACATTCTGGGAAAGGAGACGATCATCCACACTGATCACAAGCCTCTGTCATTCACACAGACACATGGGAAGTTGCAGAATGACCGCCATCAGAAGTGGTCCAACTACCTCCAAGAGTTCCATATCAACATCAAGTATAAGATAGGGATGTTAGAAAAACAGGACCGCAGAGCAATAAAATAAAACAAATGGAGAAACAAAACATAGAAGACACA
>ML785081.1:315203-395709 GCA_009831015.1 Picea engelmannii | reverse complement strand
TGGAGCAGTAAGTATTTAGCTACATAGCATTATGCTATGTATGCTCAACTATGTGCAATTGAATCTAAAGTTATTAGATTCGATGGTGTACATCCCAACAAATCATCTTTGTGTTGAGCTCATCATTTTTTGGTGTGTAGTTAACACTTACAACCTGAAAGCCAATACTAACAGGAACTTGTGACTTGGCTTGGCAATGGACGAAATATCCCAAAGCCACTTTATTCACTTTTATCCTAGGGATCGTCTACCCTTCAAATCTTATCACAACAGATCAAATATTAAACAACATGTACAACTTCTACCCACTAGTTTCTCCCCACGGTATCTCCACTACCCTTCAGAGGTGGCATTTTACCTACCATAATTTCAAATGTGACATTTTACCTACCATAATTTCAAGTTCCTCTCCAATAATTCAACCCCAACGCCTTGGAACCATGGCCCACATAAAAAGGGTCATTCCTATTTATTTATGTTGGTTGAGCGTCCAAGTCCTCTGAATTTGTGAAATGAGAAGATACATTACACGTGGCAGCACCGCAGTCGATTTATTGTCGAGACATCTCTTTCTCTCAATACGTGCCTCAATATCTCTTCGCTTTTCTCCGCATTTTTGCTCAGTTTGCGTTTGTGTGCATTATTAAAACCTTCCCTCACTCTTTCATCAGTGTTTCAGTCTCATCAAAGTAATACCCGCCGCTCTGTTCTGTGATAGTTTTGGAGAAGAAATTTATACATTTGTAATGGCTTTTTCTCTTATACTTTCATCTAATGTTTTCTCAGCGAAAGAATCGCCAGCCGCTGGTCATATGGGTTTCCAAAGACCGCCTGAAGGATCGATCACCCGGAGCAGAAATGTTAGATTTCGTCGGTGCAACAAGGTGAGAACAACGCAGGTCTCTGTGGGCGCAGAGGCGGCCATTTCAGAGCCCGGTCACATGAAATCGAAGAATTTGTATGAAGTACTGGAGATAAGCCCCGCGGCAACTGCGGAGGACATAAAGAGAGCTTACAGAAAGCTTGCACGGGAGTTTCATCCGGATCATGCGGCTTTTCCCGAGGACAAGAACTGGAACACCCAGATGTTTGTGCGGATACACAATGCGTATGTGACTCTGTCGGATCCACATGACCGTGCGCGATATGAATGGCAGCTTTGGGGTAAAGCTCGGGGCTTCTGTGGTAAGACGTGGAATAAAGCGAGCGTGGGCTATACAGATTGGTCTGGTCGCGTGGGGCGGAATTGGGAAACGGATCAATGCTGGTGATGTCTAATCAGGGTATCTATGTACAGACCAATATATTATTTTCCCAACGTTGCATTTAGTGTTGTATATAGATTGCATTTAATATTGTATATATATTTAATATTGTACCAATGTTGTGAGCAGTCCTCTTACAATTAGATTTCCTCGAGCCCCACCTAAGTGATTTCTCGCCAGTTTGTGTTGGAGCTAACGAGGGGATGAAGGAAATCATATCTCTTAGGTTGTGTAGAGTAATGGAGAAGAGAGTTGAGTGGTTGAAATTGTTGTAGGAGTTTTTTTATTGAGAAAATGGTACTGGGTTGTTGTATGAATAATAGTCAGCGGTAGAAGCCATTATTTTTTTGTGGACTTATAGCCCCACTTCGAGGGTGACCTTAGAGAATTGGAGCAACGAAGTCTATGGTTGGATGGAACGTCCATCGTCTGTAGCCAATTATGTAGTTGTTCGTAAGATAAGTGTTCTTATATTGTTCTTCTTAAGAGTTTTAATGTTATGCTTGAATGTTGTGTTTAATCTGTGTTTTGTGTATTTAAATGCTACTATGATTGAGGAACAATCTGCATTTGCAATTTTTAAAATTTCAGATAGTTGCATAAGCCTCTATATTGTGTTTCGGGCATTCATTTTTTAAATGGTAACAAAGTATTTCATTTTGGTTGGGTAACATGTACGTTATAGTAGGCTTTTAGCATATTAGACAAATTAGGTAATAGGGTAGAGGACATGTTAGTGAATGAGAGAGGACCCTTGGGACGATGGGATAACAGAAGGATGGGAGGAGTAAATCCTTATGGATCTTAAAAGGATTATGAGGCCATATTACTTCAACAAGATATTTGAATTCTAGAGAGAGCCCATCAAACCATTTGGATGGATTGTGAATCACATTTTCTAAGTTGTCATGTGTTTTTAAATGTTGATTCCAAGAAAGAGGACAGGGGACCATAAGAAGTACAAGGAGATGAGCTAGAGTATGAGATGTATCATTGTAATCCTTCATCTGGGTATCTTTAGAACCAATGGATAATGGTAATTTAAAGATCAAGGAATTAAGGCACATAAGTGCGATCATCACCTTCCCTCCCAACCCAATAAAATCATATAAGAGAAGTGGTTGTCGGGTTAGGATGTGCTTGGAAGGTGGAACATCATGGAGTGAGCACTACACTGAGAACAACCTACAGATGGATGTAAATCTATTCATTTGTGGGTACAAAGAAGAACAAATAGAAATCATGATAGGAAATGGTGGATATATCTTGAACATTCTTGCTCTAGAAACCTTTACCAAGATATTGACATCAGCAAAAGCATATTGTTGTGTGGAAAAATCTCCATGTTTTAAGCAATTAAATGATTTTTTTTATTGAGATAAGGAGTTATAGGTGGATGAAGGTTCCTGCCATCCAACATTGAAGGTCTTGGGGCCAAGGTAATTCATAAAGCTTAAGTTTTTCCTTGCAGTCCTATCCATCAAGCAAAAATGTTAGATTTTGTCGATGCATCAAGGTGAGAGCAACACATGTCTCTGTGGGCGGTCATTTCATAGCTTAGTCACATAGAATCAAAGAATTTTTATGAAGTATTGGAGATAAGCCCCACGAGAACTGCAGAGATGAAGAGGGATTACAAAAAGTTGGCACGAGAGTTTCATCCGGATCACACGACTCTTCTCGAGGATAAGAACCGAAACACCCAGATGTTTTTGCGGATACACAATGCGTATGTGACTATGTCGATCCACATGACCGTGCATGATATGAATGGCATATTTGGGGTAAAGATCGGGGCTTCGGTGGGAAGACATGGAATAAAGCGAGTGTGGGCTATAGAGATTGGTCTGGTCGTGTGGGGTGGAATTGGGAAACAGTTCAATGATGGTGATGTGTAATTACATTTGTCGGAGCCTATTACACTGATAGATGTATGACTATCAATATGCATCCAATAACAGAGCATTTAATATTGTATATGTATTTAAGAGAGAGGTGTAAAGCTTGATTCTCTCCTTTCTATATTAATTTTATATTTTTTGTATTCAATAAAGAATCAAGGTTGATAATTCCCTTTAAGTCAAATAAAACTCTAAGACTTTGGTAAACTTAGCTAGAAGATATTTGATCCAAAGGAAAGAATACCATGAAGAGATTTGGCTAACTAGTTAAGTGGCATTTATCTCTAACAAATTAGCACAAGATAAATTAGGAAAGTGAATCACAAAGGAATATGGGGAAGACTAACAACGTAGGTGTAACACACCCAACCCCTTAGTTAGCAATTTAAGGAATGAGGTATCAAAATTTTGGTCTCCTCAAGTAATCAAATCCTCCATGCTGGGTCTCTATCACGTTCTGCTCGTCCAGAGCTCTCCAACCATGGTCTCCATGCTCAAAACTGAGCTCAGAACTGGAAGGTATACCCTTCCCAAGTTCCTCGGGTGTTCATTGGTCAGGGCCACGTGGCTTCCATGTAGACCCAACTCAAAATAGTTCATCCTGAGTTCTTCAATATCCCGGAGCTTTCAACGCTCCTAAATCTATGGTGAAGATCCATTCACCAACCAATCCATTGACTGGGATTGATCCTCGGCTAACACGTTGGCTAGCGGGGAAATTCAACGCTCAAGACCTTGGCCTCCAAATTTGAAATCAGGGCCTATCCCATTTTTCTTCGAAGACCATCGCATACGACCACGGGCTATGACCGGATGCCAAGACCACAGGCGCCTATTCCGGCACTCCGGAACTTTGGGCTCCAAGCGTTTTACCCTCACCACACACCAATTATCCTGAACTCTGAATTGACGAAGTTCCGAACTGGCGTGAAGGGATCAACGGTCCCTATTCTCTGAGGAGATCAACAACTCACGATGACTTCAGGCTTCTGGGCTTCGACAGAATCCGAAGCACCTCCTCGCAAAACCTCAGGAGTGCTAAATCTCCGAAGTGCACCATCTGGCGCCACGTGTCTCCTAGCGCCAACGACTAGGATGGACTCGTACCAAGGGCTGACACGTGTAATGGACCAAGGGTGATACGTATCACTTTCCAATGGGTCTATAGGGTATGTGATAGGCACAAATTTGAGTGACACATGGCACATCAGACTTGGGTCCACGTTACCCTGGGTGACGTTACTGCACCACGTTACTCTGGACTGATCGTCCTTCATGCCCTTCAATCTCCCAGGCAATGTAGGTCCATGTGACCCTTAGATCAACAACCCCTGCTACTTCGTAACTTTGGCGTTCGGGGGTTTCATACTCATTGCCCCGCCATTCTCTCGAAGTGGTCCACGTCGGGTTGACTCCTTCACAAATCTAATAGTCAAGATAGCTCCCAGGCATCCTCAGATCTATGGCCCAAATTAACTTTGGGGCTTCGGAGAATTTACCTCCCTCACGACGAATATGCCCAATTTGCCGAATTTTGTGTGGTCTAGTAGAGTCAAGGGGTTAACTCTCGTGCTCTTTCCCATATCCAACAGTCACGACATACCTTGGCTCAACCCGAACGGATCTCGTTCATTCATCTTCCAAACAAAGGGAATTCATCCCTCTCGATGTTTGAATCTCTCTGTTCTTCCTGAGCTTTGATAGCTCTGAAAGACCTAAGAGCTTTGTGCTCTTTCCCTTGAACTTAACACTTAGAAGGGTCTTTTGCACACCCCTTGTGCCCCTTCATCAAGTCTAGAACTTAAGAAGTTCTCAGTTTTTTCCCGCCTGATAGAGACCCTGTGCATACTTGCACTACCTCTCCTGAGATTAACATGCTTCTTCCTTGCTTAAACTCACAATCAAATGGAAATAAAGGGACACAACATAACCATTAAGAAAACATGCACCTCCCTGTAAACATTCACAATATATCCAATTTTATGTCACAGTTACAACTCAATTATACAGGGTATAAGAATACTTATCTATTACAAGTTGCAGCCAACTAACTGACTGTGGGTGTGTGCCTTTCCACCCAACCATAGGCTCAAAGGCATTCATTCTTAGCACTGTAGCCACCCCCGTTCCAAGCCATGATATCACTAGGGAACTATGTTGTCTCTCAAAGACCTTCTCTCTGTCACAGTATCCCTGCGAGGTTTATCAGATGCTTCCTCAGCATCAAGCTCGCGTTCGGGTCCTTCAGGTCATGTTCTCTACACTCCCTTTTGGTTCGCACATCTCCTTTCGAGCTTGTGCTCTCGTTTGGTGTCAATTCTCTTGCTGCTCCCTTTCCTTACCGTCCCCGTGTATGTATCTTGCCTTCCTTCTTTAGGAAGGTTTCCGACCTATCATGTTCCTTCCGTCAAAAGGAAGCTCGGGTCTACAGGTCTCTGTGGTACTTTAGGCTAACAACCCATGTTTCCATTCATGGGGTGGTTGATTATTCAACCACCAGTCCTTTCCTTCATTTACTGATTCTTTCCTCTAGAGATATCATGGCTCGTACTTCAAGGCTTCACCCCCCAACAGTCAGTTATGGGCAATTTAACAATAATACATTTACATCGTCTGCATGCCTTAGCATGCTAATCCTATTTTATGATTATTTACAGGCTGGGGGAAACAGGGGTGTTACAATCCCCTCCCCCTTAAAAAGGAACATTGTCCTCAATGTTCTTACTCAATAACACTTGTTATGAATTCCTCATCCAGCTCCTTCCGAAATCTCGATCCTCTTTCATGGTCAGGACCTTTCCAGACTCTTGGCCTTCGTCACCTATCTTCAATAAATTCTTAGACAACAAGCACATTAATCACAACTTTTTGCGAAAACATCTTACTGTTGTTCAAAATTCAAGAGGAAAACTTTATAATTTAGCACAATACTTATTCGTGCAGTTCGTGGGTTTGCATCCACATGGTTGTATTGCTATCCAGGCTTACTGTTTCTTCCCAGACATACCCATTGTGTGCATGATCCCAATCAATAGTTTACAAGAACTATCATAGTCTCCTCTTCCTTGTTGTCACTCACCCTCCAAGTCCAGGCCCAGGCATCCCCTTCTCTGCTATACAGTTCCTCGAGTGACCCATCTTGCCTTGCCAAGGATTTCTCGCACAAGAAGAATTTCATAGACTTCATCGAGCCTTACAGTCAAGGCATCCCTAAGACTTGCTCTGCCAAGGCGTCCCTCCTGCTTGTGTTACCTCAACACAACATATTCCAGGTGATCATGACTTACCACGGGGTTCTCATGTCTCAACAATGGCCTCTTTCATGCTTTTAAGCTTGACAACCTTCATTTTTCCTTTTTGGACAGATATTTTCTTCTCACCTACATCACAGGTTTACAAAATTCATGAGACATCATCATAAATTCTAAATTTTAGAATTTTATTGCAAATCTGTCACCCACAGATTTTCCAATTCCTTCGTTTATTTTTAGATCTGTTCCGCACGGAACCAGATTCACAAGCATGGGACTTTCTTCCCAATAGCAGTTTATCTCAACAAGAAATCGGTCTTCCTTATGGGCTTACAACATTGCCATATCCAAGACTCTTTCTTCCTGCAAGTCAACTTCCCTCAGCCAAACAAATTGTTAGTTTTCAAGCACACTATATTTTCATACGATGCATACTGACAGTCCAAGTCTTTTCATCTATTCCGGGTATATAAAGTAAAAGGGAAATATTATTATTATGTAAGCATCTTGTCAACATACTAAATTTTCCAAGTGCAATTCAAATATTAAATGACTTTAATCAATGTGCCAATGTTCATGGCCACATTCATACCCAATGCACCCTCGCATTGATCTTCAAGCTGCCACATTTGGTGACAAACACCCTGCTATGGTGTGTTGGAGTTTAACCAACCTCTTCACCATATGGATTATTCCTCCTTGCTCACTCTTACAGCAGGACTGTGCTTCTTACTACAGGCTAATCACAATTCCAAATCAGCGCACATGAAACTAAATGTTTCTCTTGAATGCGCCCAAGCATTCTTCCTTCATTAGTAACCAAGGTGCCCACACTCATGGTCACCCAAATTTTCTTTCCTTTGACATCCATACAACATAAGTAAAATTTTCGAAAGGTCCTCCTTCCTCAATGGAAGGTCCATTGTCTGTCCTTTATGAAAACATGCATTTCCTCGAAGCAATTCCATGCAATCTGCTAACTATGAGAACCTTCATTCCCATAGAGCCAGTCCTCGTGACCACAGTCTAACGTAGAGTGCTAAACTCTACCTTCCTTGGCTGGCTCGGATGAACTCCTTTTTCTCTCCATGCGATCGATAGTTGTGACCTTAGCTCTATTCTTTTAAGGTGCTACCCTTTCAGCTCGTGTGTCCGGGTGCTATGATCCTGGCTAAAACCCTTGTTTGCAATTTGACGGCGAAGATCTGTCTTCCCCCAGATCCAACCACTGCAAGGGATTGCAGAACCTCAACTAGCTCGGGGTTTAATTTTCCTTCTGATCTCCGCAATGGATACAGGTTGTCGATCTTATCAAACGACTAGCATTTGATCCATTAAATCCAGTGGATCTTGAAGTTGATCTGACGACTGAGATCGGTTTCTTTCCGATGAATGAATCGTGTTCATTTCCTCTGCCAGGTTCTTAATTAACCATATTTTATTAGGGTTTTCTTCCGCAATCCTCATGATCTCGATCTGTAGTTAATCAAAGGGATCTCTACGATCTCTTAGTAAAGGTTTTTGACCTTTTTGAGTCAAAAGAGATCATTTGGTTCAGATACTCCCGATCTTTTCATACCTTGTGCCACCTAGGCATGAACATTTTTATACTTGTTCTTGGCTACTAGCACCCTCTCTGATATTATCCCGTCAGTGGTGCTCCATGGGGATTTTATAGTCCTATCAACAATCTTTCAACCGCAGCCTTCCCATGGTCATCCTCTGTTTGAGGTTTCCCATCATTGGAAACTGTCTTCCTCAACAGTTTCAATTCCTTTCTATACACAACATGCATCATTATAATCACAATTACATTAGTTGTAATATCAGATAAGATGCATGTATTATAATATTCAAATCCATAAAACATCTTCAAAATGTCATAGCATATCTTTTTGCACTTCATCACATTATCCTCAAAGGTTTTCATGAATGCAATACCTACAGTTCTCCACTGTTTCTGCAGTAATACAATCATCATCACTATGGTGTCAAAACATTTACTTTTATTAGTAAATCAACTTTCTCATTCCAGAGCACACATAACACACATCAAGAAAGGAGTTATGGGCTCTCCCCTTTTTTCTCCAACTCCCTTCAGACAACCCGGGATTCTCAACCCAGTTGAGTTATTTCTAAGGCCTTACTTCCTTTTCTTAACCTGGCTTCAACCAAGCCCATTTAATTCAAACATGTTCATTTATTAGTTTTCTATTCATTACATGATGTTTTTCAAAATGTAATCCAAGATTCTTATATAAACAGGCTTTGCAGCCCATTGCCCAACCTTCATCAATTATTATGGTTGTGACTCTGTTCTCCTAACAGAGTCCTTACATAGTTTCTTCACAGGGAACTCCTTCAACATGCATCTTCCTCATTGCATATCAATCACTATCTATGATGGCCTCAACCTTGAATTAGCTTCAACTTGTCACTAAGCATTATTTTAGGAATATAGACATGCATTTCTGACATGCATCCAGATTATGTATCCACACCTATTCTAGTTTTGTTAACTTACATCCACGCTGTGCTTAACCATATGCATAATCATAAGCATGTGTGTAGCTTCCATAGGTATATTTCACAGCCCACCTACATCTCTATTTTAAAATCAATCAACTCATGATTGTTCACAATCATTCTCATGTGACCTTCAAGGCATAATCAATTGCCTCTTATTATGACAACATATCATCCTTTCTCGTCCACTCTTTCTTCTATTTACAATAGTCTTTCTTGAGGGAATATAGCACATTCCCCTTAGGCTATCATTCAAAAAAGAACTTTCATGACTCTTCAAAATGGAGTCAACCATGCATCCATGGTATTCACTTAATCTTGGCAAGTGTAATTCTTGCCTTGCACATCACTCATTTAGGCAGTCACCTCACGCCTTTAGTGTACCTATAATCTTACATCATACATGTGCATCACTTTCACATTTAATATCATTCACACCTAACTGGTATTACTATCAAGCTTCATATCAAGAAGCTTCATAATGCATTAAATCCATGCACTCTAGATCCTCATCATGAAACTTCATCATGCACTCTAGATCCTCCTCCAAGGGTATTGTTGTCATCCTTATGACAAGTCTCATAGGGACACTCAACACTGAGCTTTCCTCTCAGTGGAGAGCTTGCAATCATTCACAAGATATCCACCTGGCAGTTTAGCAGACATAGACATAACTATGTTTTCCTTTCTATGCGATAACAACTAGCAAGAAAAAAATTATTTCCTTAATTTCCATAGAACATTACCCAACTTATAAATACAATATGGGAAATTAAAACCTTGCTCAAGGTAACAGGACAACCAACTTGGCTTCCAACTAGTCTTAATCAGCAGATCTCTCAATCGAGGATATCCTTTTCTATATTCCCTTCACCAGGGTCCAACTATACCTATATGGATACCATCCACCACTAGATGTCAGTCTGACCCCTTGGGCTTCTAGAAGTTCCCCAACACTTCCTTTACCACATTCAGGATCAACATTTAATCAACCATTCTACTGTAATCTTAACAATAAATTCTAATATTATTTGGACTACTTACTAAGTATCATAGTTCAGAAGTCCTGAGTATCTTTAGGTCAAAATCAATCTTGACCATTACACCTAGGATTCTTCCTTCTGTTGAGAAACAGTGAGGGACTGAGGCCACTCTCCTCTTCCCACAACAATTCTGGCAGGTTAGTTTCCTATCCACCAAGCAAGGGAGGCTGTTGTGATTTCTCACTCAATCACTCTATATTTCCACAACTCCGTTTATCAGCTTTATTAGAAAAAAACCATGCCCAACAATTCCTATACCTAGAAACATAATTCATTTCTCAGTTCCCTTCGAAACCTGAGAGCTGCGCATGCTCTCCCCTTTCAGAGAATGGTCACCAGACTCATTCCTCTAATCGTGAGGGATTATACATGTATACAAGGTTTAACCCTTCATTAAAGCAGTAATTATTAATGCTACAGATCCTTTCCATAAGTTCACATCCAAGTCTTGCTATTAGTTCTCATCAGCATAATCCTACTCCTGTAGGATCGACTATCATTCCCCAAAAGAAATGATAGGCTTCCTTTGCCACAAACTATCATGATTCAATCTCATTGGGTAAAATCCCAATTGTATTTTAATATACATCCTTCTACTTAAGGAATTTATGCAGAAAATTTCCATTTGGCAGTAATATTCTCAACATGTTCATCCTATCCTTGGTAACCCAATCTTATGTCTGTACAACAACACATACGATTTGCAGAGTGAAGTCAACTTCTTTATTTGGAAACATTTGCAACATACCGTGCAAATTTCCAAAACATCTATCAAAAGTGAAAGACCTCATTCCTCTCTTTGGTAGGGGTTTGACTAGACCTCTTAGGAATTTGATAAGATAGGGTGTTACCCCTTGAATTCCTCCAAAAAATATTTTCATACGACTCGTACATGAGCCCAAGCAGGCCAAGTGTTGTTGTCGTGCTCTGATACCAATTTGTAACACACCCAACCCCTTAGTTAGCAATTTAAGGAATTGGGCATCAAAACTTCAGTCTCCTCAAGTAATCAAATCCTCCATGTTGGGTGTCTATCACGTTCTACTCATCCAGAGCTCTCCAACCATGGTCTCCATGCTCAAAACCGAGCTCAGAACTGGAAGGTATACCCTTTCCAAGTTCCTCGGGTGTTCATTGGTCGGGGCCATGTGGCTTCCACGTAGACCCAACTCAAAATAGTTCATCTCGAGTTCTTCAATATACCGGAGCTTCCAATGCTCCTAAACCTATGGAAAAGATCCATTCACCAACCAATCCATCGACTGGGCTTGACCCTCGGCTAACACGTCGACTAGTAGGGAAATTCGACGCTCGAGACCTTGGCCTCCAAATTTGAAATCAGGGTCTATCCCCTTTTTCTTCGGATACCATTGCATACGACCACGGGATATGACCGGACGCCAAGATCACAGGCGGTGCAGAACTTCGGGCTCCGGGCGTTTTACCCTCACCACACGCCAATTCTCCCGAACTCTGAATTGGTGAAGTTCCGAATTGGCGTGAAGGGATCAACAGTCCCTATTCTCTGAGGATATCAACGACTCATGATGACTTTGGGCTTTTGGGCTTCGACGGAATCCAAAGCACCTCCTCACAAAACCTCCGAAGTGCACCATCTGGCGCCACGTGTCTCCTGTCGCCAACGACTAGGATGGAATCGTACCAGGGGCTGACACGTGTAAGGGAACAAGGGTGACATGTATCACTTTCCAATGGGTCTATAGGGTATGTGATAGGCACAAATTTGAGTGACACATGGCACGTCAGACTTGGGTCAACGTCACCCTGGGTGATGTCACTGCACCACGTTACTCTGGACTGATTGTCCTTCATGCCCTTCAATCTCGCGGCCAAGGTAGGTGCACATGAACCTTAGATCAACAACCTCCGCTACTTCGTAACTTCGGAGTTCAGGGGTTTCATACTCATTGCCCCGCCATTCTCCCAAAGTGGTCCATGTCGGGCTGACTCCTTCACAGATCTGACGGTCGAGATAGCTCCCAAGCATCCTCAGATCTATGGCCCAAATTAACTTCGGGACTTCAGGGAATTTACCTCCCTCACGACAAATATGCCCAATTCACCGAATCTTGCGGAGTCTAGTAGATTCAAGGGCTTAACTCTCACGCTCTTTCCCATATCCAATAGTCATGACAGACCTTGGCTCCTCCTGAATGGATCTCGTCCGTTCGTCTTCCAAACAAAGGGAAACCATCCCTCTAGATGTTTGAATCTCGCTATTCTTCCTGAGATTTGATAGCTCTGAAAGACTTAAGAGCTTTGTTCTCCTTCCCTTGAAATTAACACTTAGAAGGGTCTTCTGCGCACCCCTTGCACCCCTTCATCAAGTCTAGAACTTAAGAAGTTCTCAGTCTTTGCCCGCCTGGCAAAGACCCCGTGCATACCTGCACTACCTCTCTCGAGATTAACATGTTTCTTCCTTGCTTAAACTCAAAATCAAATGGAAATAAAGGGACATAACATAACCATTAAGAAAACATGCACCTCCCTGTAAACATTCACAATATATCCAATTTTTTTACATTGTTACAACTCAATTATATAGGGCATAAGAATACGTATCTATTACAGGTTGCAGCCAACTAACTGACTGTGGGTGTGTGCCTTTCCACCCAACCATAGGCTTAGAGGCATTCATTCTTAGCACTCTAGCCACCCCTGTGCTAAGCCATGATATCACTCGGGAACTATGTCGTCTCTCAGAGACCTTCTCTCTATCACAGTATCCCTACGAGGTTTATCAGATGCCTCCTCAACATCAAGCTCGTGTTCGGGGTCCTTCAGGTCATGTTCTCTGCACTCCCTTTTGGTTCATGAATCTCCTTCCGAGCTTGCGATCTCATTTGGTGTCTCTTCTCTTGCTTCTCCCTTTCCTTACTGTCTCCATGTATGTATTTTACCTTCCTTCTTTAGGAAGGTTTCCGACCTATCATGTTCCTTCCGTCAGAAGGAAGCTTGGGTCTACAGGTCTCTGTGGTACTTCGGGCTGACAACCCATGTTTCCATTCATGGGGTGGTTGATTATTCAACCACCAACCCTTTCCTTCATTAACTGATTCTTTCCTCTAGAGATATCATGGTTCGTACTTCAAGGCTTCACCCCCCAACAATCAATTATGGGCAATTTAACAATAATACATTTACATCGTCTGCATGCCTTAGCATGGTAATCCTATTTTGTGATTAATTACAAGTTGGGGGAAACATTGGTGTTATAGTAGGCCTTATCAAGAATGACAAAGAATTTATCTATTTCTCTACATCCCAAGAGAAAGGGATATAAAAAAATTAGTGAAAGAGAGGTATCTTCCATCCCTATCACCTTAATATTAATCATGTCATGGTGTAGGGGAACTCATGCATGATAGTGGGTCCTCTAAAGAAGTTTGCTAGAGGCACCTCCCCCTTAGACATTGTTAAGAATATATGTTTCATCTCAATCCTAGAAAATATATAATCTCTTACACAACTTTAGAATGTAGTTGTAACACCCTAGTTTTGATCCTCGGATTAGCAACATGTATAAGTGTAAATATGATGAATGACCAAGGGTCGAGCAATGCAATATGTAAACATTTCATTGAAAAATAATAAAATAAAATACATCGCCGACTGCAGACAAATAATGACATTGTCATGGGGGGCTATGATTCCATAAGAGGTGGGTGGGAAATTCATTTCCCCTAATTATTGAAGCACGAGCTAAGTACACTCATGAAGATAATTGTATCATTGAATGCATGTAAGAGGTGGGTGAAAGAGTCATCTCACCTATTTTTTGAAGCATGGGCTGAGATAAATTTATAGTTGGGTAGAAGAGAGGAAAAAGAGAGTTGGGAGATGGAGAAGAGAGGAAGCCATAATGTGTATTGAAGACAACTTGTTGGAGCTGGGAATTGCATGGAGAACTAGGCTACCATCCCTGCAAGTGAATTTTTGTGTAGAAATTACCCATGAGAGCATGAGTAATGTTGATGTGAGTACCTCTGTTACAACTAGATTTCCTAGATCCCCTAGCTGAGATATTTCTGGCCAGTCTATGTTGAAGCCCTAGATGGGATGAGGATTGTCTGAGAGACTGCAACGTAGAGAAAGAAATAAATACTATCCCTTGGGTTGTGCAGATTGATGGGGAAGAGAGTTGGGTGGTTAGAATTGTTGTAGAAGTATTTTTACTAAGAAAAGGGTATTGGGTTGTTGTGTGAACAATAGACAACCATATAAGCCATTCTTTTCTTGTGGACTCATAGCCCCGGCTCGGGGGTGATCTACTGCTAAGAGAACTAGAGCGACAAAGTCTATGGTTGGGTGGAATGTCTATCATCTACAACCAATTGTATAATTGTTCATAAGATAAGTGTTATAATCATTGTTCATATTTACAGTTTTAATGCTATGCTTGAATGTTGTGTTTAAATTGTGTTTTGTGTATTTAAATGTTACTATGATTGAGGAATAGTCTGCATTTACGATTTTTAATTTTTCAAATAGTTGCATGAGCCTATATATCATACTGCAAGCATTCATTTTTTAGATAGTAACAAAGTATTTAATTTTGGTTGGGTAACATGTACGTTACAATAGTCTTTTAGCATATTAGACAAAATAGGTAATAGGGTAGAGGACATGTTAGTGAATGATGGAGAGAACCCTTGGGACAATAAGATAACACAAGGATGGGAAGAGTAAATCCTTATGGTTCTTAAAAAGATTATGAGGCCATATTACTTCAACAAGATATTTAAATTCTAGAGGGAGCCCATCAAACCATTTGGATGGATTGTGAATCACATTTTTTAAGTTGTGAGATGTTATTAAATGTTGATTCCAAGAAATAGGACAGTGGACCATAAGAAGTACAAGGAAAGGAGTTAGAGTATGAGATGTATCGTTGGAATCCTTCATTCGAGTCTCTTTAGAACCAATGATTAATGGTAATTTGAAGACCAAGTAATCAAGGCACATAAGTGTGATCATCACCTTCCCTCCCAACCCATTAAAATCATCTAAGGGAAGTGGTTGTCAAGTTAGGATGATTTGGGAAGGTGGAACATCATGGAGTGAGCACCACATTGATAAGGGCCTATAGATGGATGTAAGTCTATTCATTTGTGGGTACAAAGAATAACAAATAGAAATCATGATAAGAAAAGGTGGACATATATTGAGCATCCTTGCTCTACAAACCTCTACCACAAGAATGCATGTATTGATTGCAAGCAAAAACATATTTTTGTGTGGAAAAATCTCCATATTTTAAGCAAATAAAGGATTTGTTTTATTGAGATAAGGAGTTATAGGTGAATGAAGGTTACTTCCATCCAACATTGGAGGTTTTGGTCCAAGGTAATTCATAAGCCTTAAATTTTTCCTTGCAACCCTATCCATCAAGTTATTTCTTTTTAATATTCCAAGTCATAAATTTGTCTAAAATTGTGCCATTAACAAAATTTGAAAATTTGTTAAAAAAATTCCTTTCAAAATGATTTTTTAAAAGAAATAAGTATAAGAGAATAAATAAAGACTCCAGTACTATATCTTTGACAATAAAACCTGTGCAAAATCAATTTTACAATGCAAATATTTTGATATCCCCTATCACAAATTGTCTTGTCTAAAGTTGTCTGCAAATATTTTGATATACCCTATCACAAATTCTTTGGTCTAAAAATGCACTATAAACAAAATTTAAAAATTTGATAAAAAATTCCTTTCAAAGTGAATTTAAAAAAAAAATGCATAAAAGAATAAATAAAAATGACTACTATATCTTTAGTAATAAAACTTGTACAAAATCAATTTTATAACACAAATATTATAGCATAGATAGTAATATAAATATTAAAAATAAATAAATTTTCATCTCTATATCTTCAACAATAAAACCCATACAAGGGGAGGAATGTGCGAGAGGGGTATTGTACAACCCTAGAGGACAAAGAATGTTATGTTTGCAACACCCTGTTTCCCTCAGTTTGTAAATATAACTATATTGGCAAAGAGACTATGGAAAACTCGAAATATGTGAATGTTTGATTTGATGGACCTTTGTATAAAATGTCAATGAATGTAAATTTTGATATTTACTAGAAAATGGATAAGTGTTGCATGACTGCTGGAAGGTGTTGGCATGTTTTTCAGGGAAAGAATGTGCTTGTCATTGATGAAAAGAACAACAATGATGACATTCAAAAGATTGATGGCAAGAAAAACAACAACGATGGTTTTCTTACAGCAAGAAAAGCAACAATAAGGAAAATGGCAATGATGGCAAACAGGGAAATCATAAGCTTAGGTGAAGAAGAAAATAGTAAGCATAGATCACAGCTCAAAAGAGATAGCACTTTGCGCTTTCCAGAAGTGCAATCGAGGTCCAAGAGAAATACTCGCATGAGGAGAAAAGGTCGAGACCTTTGAACACTTAGAAAATCTTCTAAGTCAGAGATATTAGAAAGCTCAGGAGGAAGAACGATAGTGGCCGTTGGATCACAAATCCTGACTACCCGATGACTGTTAGATCAGTGCCCAGTGACTAGAAGAAGCGCAGAAGAGAAATACAGATCTAATCCGTTGGATCTGAGCGATGAGGACCAACAACCGTCGGATCCAGTATAACTGCGAATAGGATAATGGGCGAGAGCCATCCTCCAATTCAGTGAAATGTGAAATCGCGATGAGATCTGAGCCATGAATCCAGAGGATACGTGGCAAGAGATCAACATTTCGATGACTGAAGAGTTAAAGGAAGGAGGTTCTCTAACTTTTGAAGTCGCGAAAATAAAAATCACGATAAGATATGGACCGTTAGATCATAGAGGGTTGTGGACCGTTGATCTAGAGTATTTCGGATATCGGGAGTTAGAAGAGTCAGGGATGGCTCATGTTTAAACATCTGAAACGCGAAATCGTGATAAGATCTGGATCGTTGATTTGATATGAAGTTCGAGTTCGCGAAGAGGAGATCTTGATCGTTGGATCAAGGACTAATCTAGGGTGTTAGATCTAGGAGAAGAACATGTGCCATGAGAGGAGATCCATGTCAACAATGACAGTCGCATACCATGTCAGCAAGGGCCACGATAGACAGGAACTCGCGGAATCTTGAAATGCAGAAGGTAATCACGACCGTTGATTCATGGGAAATCTCAGACCGTTGATATGAGGTGATTGAAGTAGGGAGTTTGAGAATCAGAAAAAGGGAGGTGCTCTAACCTCCGACATCGCGAGTCACAAAATCATGAAATGCCTTTTTTTGAATAAGGTTGTGGTCACATTAGTGGAAGAGAAGGGAAGGAACTAGTGTTGCTAGGCTCCACTTCGAAGTTTTGCGAGTTGGGAAAATTGAGGTGACTCACATTCGATCACCCAAAACGAGAAATCACAAAATGACTTTTGTTTGGCTTATGGTCACAACGAGTGGGCATGTGGGTAGAAACACGCCTGGTACTAGTTCGCGTAGGTGAAGTTCACAAGGAACATATTTGATAAATCAACAAGTCTCTGTGTGTTTAATCCAACAACGTTGATTATCTCGACAATCTGATCGAAGGGTTACTGTTGCACTTCACGGATTATTGATCAGTTACGATTCAGTTAGCAAAACTGAATCATAGTTCTTGGGCTATTGGTGATTTGGTTGCTTGGCAGTTTTCTTTGGAGATTCAAAGTGTAACTAAATGGAAGGATTGTATAAAATAAATACGTCGTGACTGAGTTAGGTTGGTTGTTCTCACTGTAAAAATGAGTTGAACTGAGAGAAAGGAAAATCACAGTATGCACAGTGTGAGATCAAACTCAGAGATGAGAAACATAAGTTGAATAGAACATAAAAGGTGAAGAGCACATAATGTACACATACCAAAGAGCATGAGAGGAATAGAGAAAGAATAGATAGAAAAAGACAACAAGTCAAGCTAAGTATGAACATAACAGAACAATAGTGAAGCAGAGAAGAATTGCAGAACATAGAAGAATTTGTAAGAATTGATATATCTATATTGTTGGTTATTCAATCATTTATTTATGATTAGGGAGGTAGGGAGGTTCTAGGAAGGACTGTAGTCCTCTGTTATTCAAGTTGGTGCTTGAATATTGGAAGTTGTATCTTTCATCTAGTTGTGGCTAGAAAATAGGGTGGTAGGGTGGTGCTAGGGAAAATACAGATTTTTTTGTATGCAAGTTGGTGCCTATATAAGTGGAAGTAGGTGCTTCCATCCAGTTGGTGCTGGAACACTCAGGGAGTTGGTGCTTCCTTCTAGTGGGTGCTAGAGAAACCAGAGAGTTGGTGCTCTCAGTAAGTTGCAGCTTGTAAAACAGAGGTGGTAGCCTCATTTTGAGTTGGTGCTCAAAGATAGATGATGTACATAACATAAAATATTGCCTATCATTCGAAGAAGAAGAGGTTTTCTCCCTTTATGGGTTTCCTCGTGAAAATTTGTTTCTGTGTATATCATATGTGTGATTCATGGTTATTATTTATGTTGTTCATATCTTGTATAATCTTGATGGTCACTTGGTGAAGTTTAAAAAATGTTTTAATAAGCATAATATTATTTAAGCACAGTAACAAATGATTCACTCCCCCTCTTAGTTGTCTTAGTAATTTCAACAATTGGTATCAGAGAAGGTTCCTTTTATTTAAAGGTAGATTTGTAATATTAAACATGACAAGTCATGAAGGGACTTCAGCCAATAAGCCTTCTCTATTTGATGGAACAAATATTTCCTTCGGGAAATTTAGAATGAGAACATACATAATGGCCTTAGGTGCTGATGTTTGGGATGTAGTAGAAACTAGATATATAAAGCTTTTTGTCCTAGCTTCTAAAGATGATAAGTTAGAATTTAGTTTCAATGCAAAGGCAATGAATGCTATCTTGAATGTTCTTGCTCAAGTTGAGTTTGTAAAGGTGATGCATCTTGAATCTGCCAAAGTAATGTGGGATAAACTTATTAGCAGTTATGAAGGAAATAAGAAAGTAAAAGATGCCAAACTTCAAACATATAGATTTAAATTTGAACAACTAAAGATGAATGAGGATGAGATAGTTAGTAAGTATATTTTAAGATTTTAAGATATTGTGAATGTGATGAAGGGTCTTGGTGAGAAGATTGAAGATGCATTTTTAGTTCAGAAGATTTTAAGATCTCTGCTTGATAGATTTAATCCAAAAGTTTCTCCAATAGAAGAATTAAATGATCTTAAAAATCTGTCTATTGATAAACTCCTAGGAACTCTAACTGCATATGAAATGAGAATTAGCAAAGATAAATCCATCACTAGAGAAGCATCTTTTAAAGCAGACAAGAATACTGATTCAG
Source organism: Picea engelmannii (assembly GCA_009831015.1). Taxonomy (NCBI): domain Eukaryota; kingdom Viridiplantae; phylum Streptophyta; class Pinopsida; order Pinales; family Pinaceae; genus Picea; species Picea engelmannii. The sequence goes on along the minus strand of ML785081.1, from coordinate 376,381 downwards.
AATTAGATGATATTGAGGAAAATTTTGTGAGAATGTTAAAGAAAGGATTAGGAAAATGTCAAGGCAAGTTTCCCTTCAAATGTTTTAACTGTGGTAAGATAGGTCATTTTTCATCTAAGTGTCCTCACAAGAAAAATGACCAGAACTCTGATGATGAAAAGAAATACAAATTTAAGAAATATAGTAAAAATAAAATTTTGTGTGCAAACAATGACGACTCCTCAAAAGACATAGATAGTGATTCATCCTACGAAGACAAAGTGAATGATTTTATGCTTATGGATATGGAAGATATTGATGATTAACACACATGAGGTGACATGGATGATGAAGAAGCTGTGGTGGATATGGAAGGTGAATTAATCAGTGCTTTGGAAGAAATTGACAGACTCAGATTTAAGAAGAGAAAACAAAAACAGTTGTTGATGCAATTTAAAATGAATGGTAAAAAACCTGATGAAGACATTGCCTTGCTAAAAGTGGAGTTAGAAGAGGAAAAGAGAATAGAGGACATTCTGAAACAACAGTTATCAGAGAAGAAAATGAGATGTGAAGCCTTGGAAGAAGAGATAGTAAAAACCAGAAAAGAGATGGAGAAGTTTAAGGCATTGTATCACTGAAATCTGTCAAGTATTAAAGCCTCAGATGGATTAACCTCTATTCTAAATCAGAAAAGGACTCCAAATTTGAAAGATGTCTTGGGTTATGAAGAAGGATCAAGTAGTGATCAACCAAGTAACACAAAATCCATCAAGTTTGTCAATTCTAAAATCATTGACAACAACCACTCGGCATAAATAGAGAAAGATAATCAGTCGTCAAGAAGGAATGAAAGAAAAAGTACCAGAACCGAATCTGTAGATCAAAGAAATAACACAAACACATCTTCTAGTCAAAGAAATCATCAACATGGAAGAAATCGACTCACTCAAAGAAGACAACCATTTTCCAGGTACAAAGGATTTTTCTATGAATATTGTTTTTTATGTTCTAAATTTGGTCACAAAGCTGTAAATTGTTCTTTAAGATTTAGATATGAGCAATCAAGATACTCAAGGAATAATTATCTGCCACAACAAAGATTGAGATAGCCAAGTAACAAACAACCACATACTACAAATCATGTGATGGTTGGGAAAAATACATAGGTTAAGCATAACAACAGTTATGAGCATAACAATTGTTATGATCTGTTATTCAGTGAACCAGAATGTTACACCTGCCATAATTATGGACATAAAGTTGTAGACTGTCGTTTAAGGAACTATATGCTAGATTTGAATCATGTTGCTGAAAATTTCAAGGTTTGGAAGAAGAAAGAAGATGACCAGTGTGGATTAATGTTATCAGCCCAAAGATAAAAGAATCCTTGGTATATTGACAATGGATGTTCCAAACATATGACTGGAGAGAAAAGTAAGTTTCTAACTCTAAGTGAAAGCAAATCAGGGAATGTAACTTTTGGAAATGATGCACCAAGAAAAATAAAAGGTAAATGAATGGTAAGTCTGAGTAATGGAAAAGGGAAAGCTCAAGATGTGTTGTTTGTAGATGCTCTGAAACATAATAGTCTTAGTGTCAGTCAAGTCTGTGACCGAGGATGTGAAGTTTTTTTTACTTCTAAAGATTGTAGAATACAATCTGTGAATTCAGGACAGCTGATTGCAAAAGGCATAAGAACAAAAAACAATGTGTATGTGTTAAAAGAAGAAAAAGAAGAATGTCACTTAAGAAAGCATGATGAAAGTTGGCTATGGCATAGGAGACTTGGACACCTAAATTTTGATCATATAATCAAACTTAGAACTAGTGGGGCAGTAAAAGATCTTCCAAAGATATAAAATCCATATGATTCTGTTTGTAAACCTTGCCAAATAGGAAAGCTTACTCGAACACAGTTTAAATCTAAGAACTTTCCTTCTACAGAAAAACCTCTTCAGTTAGTACATATGGATTTATGTGGACCATCAAGGAAGGAAGGTACAATAAAAGAAAACTATTTCATGTTAATTATTGATGTTTATTCTAGACTAACATGCATTGCTTTTCTAAAGGACAAGTTTGAAGCATTCAAAAAATTCAAAGTGTTTAAGGCTCTGACTGAGAATCAAACAGGAAAAATATTGAAGGCAGTAAGGTCTGATAGAGGACGAGAGTTTATTTCATAGAACTTCAAAGAGTTCTGCAATAAATATGGAATCAAAAGAGAGTACACTATTCCAAGTTCTCCAAAACAAAATGGAGTAGTTGAGAGGCAGAATATATCAGTTCAACAAATGGCAAGATCAATAATGAATGAAAGGAATATTGCTCAGACATATTGGGTAGAAGCAATTAATACAACTGTACATATTCTTAACAAAGCTCATCTTAGGCCACATAATGACAAGACTCCTTATGAACTATGCTTTGGAAGACCTACCTCAATCAAGCATTTTAAAGTCTTTGGGAGTAAGTGTTATATCAAGAATAATGATGAAAATATTGGCAAATATGATGAGAGGGATGATAAAGGTATATTCTTAGGTTATGCTACAAACAGTAAAGGATACGAATGTTATAATAAGAGGCTGCATAAATTGGTTAATTGTATCGACATAAAAGTTGATGAAGAAATCCCGATACGAAATGTAAGCACTGTTGAATCAACTACAAAAGATATAGTTGAAGTTGAAGATGAACAGGTCCAAGGATTAGAAAGAGAAGATTATGAATCAGATGAAGATGCAAATACTCAGGAAAACTCAACTAAGCAGACAGAAACAAAACCACCTCTTAGAATTGTTAGAAAGAATCATCCTGAAAATCAGATAATTAGAGATATGAATAAAGGAGTTCAGACAAGAAGGAAATTGATTAAAGACTCAAAACAATCTCAGATTGCTTTCCTATCTATGATTGAACCTAATTTTTTTTATAAAGAAAGCAAGCGTGACGATTGGATTAGAGCTATGAATGAAGAGCTTGATCAGATTGAGAAGAACAACACTTGGGATCTTGTTCCTAGACCTGAAGATAAGAATGTAATAGGCTACAAATGGGTATTCAAGAATAAAATGAATGAAAAAGGACAAATTGTTAGGAATAAAGCCAGATTGGTTTGTAAAGGGTATGCACAAGTTGAAGGACAGGATTTTGATGAGACCTTTTCTCCAGTGGCAAGATTGGAAGCCATCAGGATGTTTCTTGCATATTCATGTCATAAGAACTTTAAAGTATATCATATGGATGTTAAGTCAACATTTCTCAATGGAGATCTAGAAGAAGAAGTATATATGGAGCAACCTGAAGGATTTTCACTGACAGATAATCCTAACTATGTCTGCAAGCTGAAGAAGGCTTTATATGGACTGAAACAAGCACCACGAGCTTGGTATTATAGATTGGATAAATTTTTACAAGACAAAGGGTTCAAGAAAGGTACTGTTGACAACAATCTATATATTAAATTTGAAGGTGATGATCTATTAGTTGTTTTGGTTTATGTAGATGACATTATTTTTGGCTGTACTAATGACTCTTCTATTCAGTGGTTTGCTAATTCTATGAAAACATAGTTTGAGTTGTCCATGATAGGAGAACTGTCATATTTTCTTGGTTTACAAGTAAATCAGATTTCTGCAAGAATATTTATCTCTCAAGAAAAATATTTGAAAGAGATGTTGAAAAAGTTCCATATGGAAGATTCCTCTCATGTTAGTACACCTATGGTGGTTGGTTGCAAGCTCAGTAAAGATGATATTTCACCTGATGTTGATCAAATCACATATCGATCAATGATAGGCAGTCTTCTGTACATCATAACATCCCATCCTGATATAATGCAAGTTGTTGGAATGGTAGGTTGTTATCTATCTTCTCCCAAACAAAGTCATTTAGTAGTTGTCAAAAGGATATTCAAATACTTGAAGGGAACAATGACTTATGGTACGTGGTATCCTAGAAATCAGAATTTTCAGTTAACTTCTTATTCAGATGTTGATTGGGCAAATTGTGTGGATGAGAGAAAGAGCACCAGTGGAGGTGCATTCTTCCTAGGTGACTCGTTAGTAGCATGGATTAGTAAGAAATAGAGATCTATTTCTTTATCAACTACAGAGGCAGAGTACATTGTTGTTGCTACTTGTTGCACTCAGTTATTATGGATGATACAAACTCTTGCAGATTTGAATGTGACTTATACTGATCCCATTCCAATTCACTATGATAACACCAGTGCCATTAGTGTCTCCAAGAATCCTGTACTTCATTCAAAGACTAAGCATATACCAATCAAATATTATTTTCTCAAAGAATAGATTACAAACATAGTTGTTTAGTTGAATTATATTCCAGAACTTCGGGCTCCAGGCATTTTACCCTCACCACACACCAATTATCCCGAAGTCTGAATTGACGAAGTTTCGAACTGGCGTGAAGGGATCAACGGTCCCTATTCTCTGAGGAGATCAACGGCTCATGATGACTTCAGGATTTTGGGCTTCGGCAGAATCCGAAGCACCTCCTTGCAAAACCTCGGGAGTGCTAAATCTCTGAAGTGCACCATCTAACGCCACGTGTCTCCTGGCGCCAACGACTAGGATGGAATCGTACCAAGGTTTGACACGTGTAAGGGACCAAGGGTGATACGTATCACTTTCCAATGGGTCTATAGGGTATGTGATAGGCACAAATTTGAGTGACACATGGCACGTCAGACTTGGGTCCACGCTACCTTGGGTGACGTCACTGCACCACGTTACTCTGAACTGATCGTCCTTCATGCCCTTCAATCTCCCAGCCAATGTAGGTCCACGTGACCCTTAGATCAATGACCTCTGCTACTTCGTAACTTCGACGTTCGGGGGTTTCATACTCATTGCCCCGCCATTCTCTCGAAGTGGTCCACGTCGGGTTGACTCCTTCACAAATCTAACAGTCGAGATAGCTCCCAGGCATCCTCAAATCTATGGCCCAAATTAACTTTGGGGCTTCGGAGAATTTACCTCCCTCATGACGAATACACCCAATTCGCCGAATTTTGTGTGGTCTGGTAGAGTCAAGGGGTTAACTCTCGCGCTCTTTCCCATATCCAACAGTCACGACATACCTTGGCTCCTCCCGAACGGACCTCGTTCATTCATCTTCCAAACAAAGGGAATTCATCCCTCTCGATATTTCAATCTCTCTATTCTTCCTGAACTTTGATAGCTCTGAAAGACTTAAGAGCTTTGCGCTCTTTCCCTTGAACTTAACACTTAGAAGGGTCTTTTGCACACCCCTTGCACCCCTTCATCAAGTCTAGAACTTAAGAAGTTCTTAGTTTTTTCCCGCCTGACAGAGACCCCGTGCATACCTGCACTACCTCTCCTGAGATTAACATGCTTCTTCCTTTCTTAAACTCACAATCAAATGGAAATAAAGGGACACAACATAACCATTAAGAAAACATGCACCTCCCTGTAAACATTCACAATATATCCAATTTTATTTCACAGTTACAACTCAATTATACGGGGTATAAGAATAATTATCTATTACAGGTTGTAGCCAACTAACTGACTGTGGGTCTGTTCCTTTCCACCCAACCATAGGCTCAGAGGCATTCATTCTTAGCACTCTAGCCACCCCCATTCCAAGCCATGATATCACTAGGGAACTATGTCGTCTCTCAAAGACCTTCTCTCTGTCACAGTATCCCTGCGAGGTTTATCAGATGCTCCCTCAGCATCAAGCTCGCGTTCGGGTCCTTTAGGTCGTGTTCTTTGCACTCCCTTTTGGTTCGCACATCTCCTTCCGAGCTTGCGCTCTCGCCTGGTGTCAATTCTCTTGCTTCTCCCTTTCCTTACCGTCCCCGTGTATGTATCTTGCCTTCCTTCTTTAGGAAGGTTTCTGACCTATCATGTTCCTTTCGTCAGAAGGAAGCTCGGGTCTGCAGGTCTCTGTGGTACTTCAAGCTAACAACCCATGTTTCCATTCATGGGGTGGTTGATTATTCAACCACCAGTCCTTTCCATCATTTACTGATTCTTTTCTCTAGAGATATCATGGTTCGTACTTCAACGCTTCACCCCCCAACAATTAGTTATGGGCAATTTAACAATAATACATTTACATAGGCTGTATGCCTTAGCATGGTAATCCTATTTTATGATTAATTACATGCTGGGGGAAACAGGGGTGTTACAATCCCCTCCCCCTTAAAAAGGAACATTGTCCTCAATGTTCTTTCTCAATAACACTTGTTATGAATTACTCATTTAGTTTCTTCCGAAATCTCGATCCTCTTTCATGGTCAGGTCCTTTTCAGACTCTTGGCCTTCGTCACCTATCTTCAATAAATTCTTAGACAACAAGCACATTAATCACAACTTTTTGCGAAAACATCTTACTGTTGTTCAAAATTCAAGAGGAAAACTTTATAATTTAGCACAATACTTATTCGTGCAGTTCGTGGGTTTGCATCCACATGGTTGTATTGCTATCCAGGCTTACTATTTCTTCCCAAACATACCCATTGTGTGCATGATCCCAATCAATAGTTTACAAGAACTATCATAGTCTCCTCTTCCTTGCGGTCACTCACCCTCCAAGCCCAGGCCCAGGCATCCCCTTCTCTGCTATACAGTTCCTCGGGTGACCCATCTTGCCTTGCCAAGGATTTCTCGCACAGAAAGAATTTCAGAGACTTCATCGAGCCTTACAGTCGAGGCATCACTAAGACTTGCTCTACCAAGGCGTCCCTCCTGCTTGTGTTACCTCAACACAACATATTCCAGGTGATCATGACTTACCATGGGGTTCTCATGTCTCAACAGTGGCCTCTTTCATGTTTTTCAGCTTGACAACCTTCATTTGTCCTTTCTGGACAGATATTTTCTTCTCACCTATATCACAGGTTTACAAAATTCATGAGACATCATCATAAATTCTAAATTTTAGAATTTTATTGCAAATCTGTCACCCACAGATTTTCCAATTCCTTCGTTTATTTTCAGATCTATTCCGCACCGAACAAGATTCACAAGCATGGGACTTTCTTCCCAATAGCAGTTTATCTCAACAAGAAATCAGTCTTCCTTATGGGCTTACAACATTTCCATATCCAAGACTCTTTCTTCTTGCAAGTCAACTTCCCTCAACCAAACAAATTGTTAGTTTTCATGCACACTATATTTTCATATGATGCATACTAATAGTCCAAGTCTTTTCATCTATTCCGGGTATATAAAGAAAAAGGGAAATATTATTATTATGTAAGCATCCTGTCAACATACTAAATTTTCCAAGTGCAATTCAAATATTAAATGACTTTAATCAATGTGCCAATGTTCATGGCCACATTCATACCCAATGCACCCTCGCATTGATCTTCAAGCTGCCACACTTGGTGACAAGCACCCTGCTATGGTGTGTTGGAGTTTAACTAACCTCTTCACCAAATGGATTATTCCTCCTCGCTCACTCTTACAGTGGGACTGTGCTTCTTGCTACAGGCTAATCACAATTCCAAATCAGCGCACATGAAACTAAATATTTCTCTTGAATGCGCCCAAGCATTCTTCGTTCATTAGTAACCAAGGTGCCCACACTCATGGTCACCCAAATTTTTTTTCCCTTGACATCCATACAACGTAAGTAAAATTTTCTAAAGGTCCTCCTTCCTCAATGGAAGGTCCATTGTCTGTCCTTTATGAAAACATGCATTTCCTCGAAGCAATTCCATGCAATGTGCTAACTATGAGAACCTTCATTCCCAAAGAGCTAGTCCCCTCGACCACAATCTAACGTAGAGTGCTAAACTCTACCTTCCTTGGCTGGCTCAGATGAACTTCTTTTTCTCTCCATGCGATTGATAGTTGTGACCTTAGCTCTATTATTTTAAGGTGCTACCCTTTTGGCTCATGTGTCTGGGGGCTATGATCCTGGCTAAACCCCTTGTTTGCAATTCAACGACAAAGATTCGTCTTCCCCCAAATCCAACGACTGCAAGGGATTGCAGAACCTCAACTAGCTCAGGGTTTAATTCTCCTTCTAATCTCCACAATGGATACAGGCTGTCGATCTTATCAAACAACTGACATTTGATCCATTAAATCCAGTGGATCTTGAAGTTGATCTGACGACTGAGATCGATTTCTTTCCGATGAACGAATCGTGTTCATTTCCTTTGTCAGGTTCTTAATTAACCTGATTTGATCAGGGTTTTCTTCCGCAATCCTCATGATCTCGATCTGTAGTTAATCAAAGGGATTTCTACGATCTCTTAGTAAAGGTTTTTTACCTTTTTGAGTCAAAAGAGATCATTTGGTTCAGATGCTCCCGATCTTTTCATACCTTGTGCCACCTAGGCATGAACATTTTTATACTTGTTCTTGGCTACTAGCACCCTCTATGATATTATCCCGTCAGTGGTGCTCCATGGGGATTTTATAGTCCTCTCAACAATATTTCAACCGTAGCCTTCCCATGGTCATCCTCTGTTTGAGGTTTCCCATCATTGGAAACTGTCTTCCTCAACATTTCCAATTCCTTTCTAAACACAACATGCATCATTATAATCACAATTACATTAGTTGTAATATCAGATAAGATGCATGTATTATAATATTCAAATCCATAAAACATCTTCAAAATGTCCTAGCATATCTTTTTGCACTTCATCACATTATCGTCAAAGGTTTTCATGAATGCAATACCTACAGTTCTTAAATGTTTCTGCAATAATACAATCATCATCACTATGGTGTCAAAACATTTACTTTTATTAGTAAATCAACTTTCTCATTCCATAGCACACATAACACACATCAAGAAAGGAGTTATGGGCTCTCCCCTTTTTTCTCCAACTCCTTCCACACAGCCCGGGATTCTCAACTCAACTGAGTTATTTCTAAGGCCTTACTTCATTTTCTTAACCTAGCTTCAACCAAGCCCATTTAATTCAAACATGTTCATTTATTAGTCTTCTATTCATTACATGATGTTTTTCAAAATGTAATCCAAGATTCTTATATAAACAGGCTTTACAGCCCATTGCCCAACCTTCATCAATTATTATGGTTGTGACTCTGTTCTCCTGATAGAGTCCTTACACAGTTTCTTCACAGGGAACTCCTTCAGCATGCATCTTCCTCATTGCATATCCATCACTATCTGTGATGGACTCAACCTTGAATTAGCTTCAACTTGTCACTAAGCATTATTTTAGGAATATAGACATGCATTTCTGACATGCATCCAGATTATGTATCCACACCTATTCTAGTTTTGTTAACTTACATCCATGATGTGCTTAACCATATGCATAATCATAAGCCTGTGTGTAGCTTCCATAGGTATATTTCACAACCCACCTACATCTCTATTTTAAAATCAATCAACTCATGATTGTTCACAATCATTCTCATGTGACCTTCAAGGCAGAATCAATTGCCTCTTATTATGACAACATATCATCCTTTCTCGTCCACTCTTTCTTCTATTTACAGTAGTCTTTCTTGAGGGAATAGAGCACATTCCCCTTAGGCTATCATTCAAAAAAGAACTTTCATGACTCTTCAAAATGGAGTCAACCATGCATCCATGGTATTCACTTAATCTTGGCAAGTGCAATTCTTGCCTTACACATCACTCATTTAGGTAGTCACCTCACGCCTTTAGTGTACCTATACTCTTACATCATACATGTGCATCACTTTCACATTTAATATCATTCACACCTAACTGGTATTACTATCAAGCTTCATAATGCATTAAATCCATGCACTCAATAATAAACACACACAGTCCAAACATTCATCATGCAAGCTCATTTCTTGCACCTTTTTCCATGTCATACATGCACATGGACATATCAGACTTCTAGATCCTCCTCCAAAGGTATTGTTGTCATCCTTATGACAATTCTCATAGGGACACTCAACACCGAGCTTCCCTCTCAGTGGAGAGCTTGCAATCATTCACAAGATATCCACCTGGCAGTTTAGCAGACATAGACATAACTATGTTTCCCTTTCTATGCGATAACAACTAGCAAGAAAAAAATTCTTTCCTTAATTTCCATAGAACATTACCCAACTTATAAATACAATATGGGAAATTAAAACCTTGCTTAAGGTAACAAGACAACCAACTTGGCTTCCAACTAGTCTTAATCAGCAGATCTCTCAATCGAGGATATCCTTTTCTATATTCCCTTCACCAGGGTCCAACTATACCTGTATGGATACCATCCACCACTAGATGTTAGTCTGAACCATTGGGCTTCTAGAAGTTCCCCAACACTTCCTTTACCACATTCATGATCAACATTTAATCAACCATTCTACTGTAATCTTAACAATAAAGTCTAATATTATTTGGACTACTTACTAAGTATCATAGTTTAGAAGTCCTGAGTATCTTTAGGTCAAAATCAATCTTGACCATTACACCTAGGATTCTTCCTTCTGTTGAGAAACAGTGAGGGACTGAGGCCACTCTCCTCCTCCCACAATAATTCTGGCAGGTTAGTTTCCTATCCACCAAGCAAGGGAGGTTGTTGTGATTTCTCACTCAATCACTCTATATTTCTACAACTCTGTTTATCATCTTTATTAGAAAAAAACCATGCCCAACAATTCCTATACCTAGAAACATAATTCATTTCTCAGTTCCCTTCGAAACCTGAGAGCTGCGCATGCTCTCCCCTTTCAGAGAATGGTCACCAGACTCATTCCTCTGATCGTGAGGGATTATACATGTATACAAGGTTTAACCCTTCATTAAAGCAGTAATTATTAATGCTACAGATCCTTTCCATAAGTTCACATCCAAGTCTTGCTATTAGTTCTCATCAGCATAATCCTACTCCTGTAGGATCGACTATCATTCCCCAAAAGAAATGATAGGCTTCCTTTGCCACAAACTATCATGATTCAATCTCGTTGGGTAAAATCCCAACTGTATTTTAATATACATCCTTCTACTTAAGGAATTTATGCAGAAAATTTCCATTTGGCAGTGATATTCTCAACATGTTCATCCTATCCTTGGTAACCCAATCTTATGTCTGTACAACAACACATACGATTTGCAGAGTGAAGTCAACTTATTTATTTGGAAACATTAGCAACATACCGTGCAAATTTCCAAAACATCTATCAAAAGTGAAAGACCTCATTCCTCTCTTTGGTAGGGGTTTGACTAGACCTCTTAGGAATTTGGTAAGATAGGGTGTTACCCCTTAAATTCCTCCAAAAAATATTTTCATACGACTCGTATAAGAGCCCAAGCAGGCCAAGTGTTGTTGTTGTGCTCTTATACCAATTTGTAACACACCCAACCCCTTAGTTAGCAATTTAAGGAATTGGGCATCAAAACTTCGGTCTCCTCAAGTAATCAAATCCTCCATACTGGGTCTCTATAATGTTCTGCTCATCCAGAGCTCTCCAACCATGGTCTCCATGCTCAAAATTGAGCTCAGAACTAGAAGGTATACCCTTCCCAAGTTCCTCGGGTGTTCATTGGTCGGGGCCACATGGCTTCCATGTAGACCCAACTCAAAATAGTTCATCTCGAGTTCTTCGATATACCGGAGCTTCCAGCGCTCTTAAACCTATGGAAAAGATCCATTTTCCAACCAATCCATCGACTGGGCTTGACCCTCGGCTAACACGCCGACTAGCAGGGAAATTCGATGCTCGAGACCTTGGCCTCCAAATTTGAAATCAGGGCCTATTCCCTTTTTCTTCAGAGACCATCGCATACGACCACGGGATATGACCAGACACCAATACAATAGGCGGTGCGGAACTTTGGGCTCCAGGGGTTTTACCCTCACCACACGCCAATTCTCCCAAACTCTGAATTGGTGAAGTTTCGAACTGGTGCGAAGGGATCAACGGTCCCTATTCTCTGAGGAGATCAATGGCTCATGATGACTTTGGGCTTTTGGGCTTTGGCAGAATCCAAAGCATCTCCTCACAAAACCTTCGGAGTGCTAAACCTCCGAAGTGCACCATCTGGCGCCACGTGTCTCCTGCCGCCAACAACTAGGATGGAATCGTACCAGGGGCTGACACGTGCAAGGGAACAAGGGTGATATGTATCACTTTCCAATGGGTCTATAGGGTATGTGATAGGCACAAATTTGAGTGACACATCACACATCAGACTTGGGTCAACGTCACCCTGGGTGATGTCACTGCACCACATTACTCTCGACTGATTGTCCTTCATGCCCTTCAATCTTGCGGCCAAGTTAGGTCCACATGAACCTTAGATCAACGGCCTCTGCTACTTCGTAAATTCGGAGTTCGGGGGTTTCATACTCATTGCCCCGCCATTCTCCCGAAGTGGTCCATGTCGGGCTGACTCTTTCACAGATCTGACGGTCGAGATAGCTCCCAGGCATCCTCAGATCTATGGCCCAAATTAACTTCCGGACTTCAGGGAATTTAACTCCCTCACGACAAATATGCCCAATTCACCAAATCTTGCGGATTCTAGTAGATTCAAGGGGTTAACTCTCACACTCTTTCCCATATCCAACATCCATGACAGACCTTGGCTCCTCCTGAACGGATCTCGTCTGTTCGTCTTCCAAAAAAAGAGAAACCATCCCTCTAGATGTTTGAATCTCGCTATTCTTCCTGAGATTTGATAGCTCTGAAAGACTTAAGAGCTTTGCGCTCCTTCCCTTAAAATTAACACTTATAAGGGTCTTCTGTGCACCCCTTGCACCCCTTCATCAAGTCTAGAACTTAAGAAGTTCTCAGTCTTTGCCCGCCTGGCAAAGACCCCGTGCATACCTGCACTACCTCTCCTGAGATTAACATGCTTCTTCCTTGCTTAAACTCACAATCAAATGGAAATAAAGGGACATAACATAACCATTAAGAAAACATGCACCTCCCCGTAAACATTCAGAATATATCCAATTTTATTACATTGTTACAACTCAATTATATAGGGCATAAGAATACGTATCTATTACAGGTTGCATCCAACTAACTGACTGTGGGTGTGTGCCTTTCCACCCAACCATAGGCTCAGAGGCATTCATTCTTAGCATTCTGGCCACCCCTGTGCCAAGCCATGATATCACTCGGGAACTATGTCGTCTCTCAGAGACCTTCTCTCTATCACAATATCCCTACAAGGTTTATCAGATGCCTCCTCAACATCAAGCTCGCGTTCGGGGTCCTTCAGGTCGTGTTCTCTGCACTCCCTTTTGGTTCATGAATCTCCTTCCGAGCTTGCGATTTCGTCTGGTGTCTCTTCTCTTGCTTCTCCCTTTCCTTACCGTCCCCGTGTATGTATCTTACCTTCCTTCTTTAGGAAGGTTTCCAACCTATCATGTTCCTTCTGTCAAAAGGAAGCTCGGGTCTACAGGTCTCTGTGGTACTTCGGGTTGACAACCCATGTTTCCATTCATGGGGTGATTGATTATTCAACCACCAACCCTTTCCTTCATTAACTGATTCTTTCCTCTAGAGATATCATGGCTCGTACTTCAAGGCTTCACCCCCCAACAATCAATTATGGACAATTTAACAATAATACATTTACATCGTCTGCATGCCTTAGCATGGTAATCCTATTTTGTGATTAATTACAAGTTGGGGGAAACATGGATGTTATAGTAGGCCTTATCAAGAATGACAAAGAATTTATCTATTTCTCTACATCCCAAGAGAAAGGGATATAAAAAAATTAGTGAAAGAGAGGTATCTTCCATCCCTATCACCTTAATATTAATCATGTAGCTGTAACACCCTAGTTTTGATCCTCGGATTAGCAACATGTATAAGTGTAAATATGATGAATGACCAAGGGTCGAGCAATGCAATATGTAAACATTTCATTAAAAAATAATAAAATAAAATACATCGCCGACTGCAGACAAATAATGACATTGTCATGGGAGGCTATGATTCCATAAGAGGTGGGTGGGAAACTCATTTCACCTAGTTATTGAAGCACGAGCTAAGTACACTCATGAAGATAATTGTATCATTAAATGCATGTAAGAGGTGGGTGAAAGAGTCATCTCACCTATTTTTTGAAGCATGGGCCGAGATAAATTTATAGTTGGGTAGAAGAGAGGAAAAAGAGAGTTGGGAGATGGAGAAGAGAGGAAGCCATAGCGTGTATTGCAGACAACTTGTTGGAGCTGGGAATTGCATGGAGAACTAGGCTACCATCCCTGCAAGTGAATTTTTGTGTAGAAATTAGCCATGAGAGCATGAGTAATGTTGATGTGAGTACCTCTGTTACAACTAGATTTCCTAGATCCCCTAGCCGAGATATTTCTGGCCATTCTATGTTGAAGCCCTGGAGGGGATGAGGATTGTCTGAGAGACTGCAATGTAGAGAAGGAAATAAATACTATCCCTTGGGTTGCGCAGACTGATGGGGAAGAGAGTTGGGTCGTTAGAATTGTTGTAGAAGTATTTTTACTAAGAAAAGGGTATTGGGTTGTTGTGTGAACAATAGACAACCATATAAGCCATTCTTTTCTTGTGGACTCATAGCCCCGGCTCGGGGGTGATCTACTGCTAAGAGAACTAGAGCGGAAAAGTCTATTGTTGGGTGGAATGTCTATCATCTACAACCAATTGTATAATTGTTCATAAGATAAGTGTTATAACCATTGTTCATATTTACAATTTTAATGCTATGCTTGAATGTTGTGTTTAAATTGTGTCTTGTGTATTTAAATGTTACTATGATTGAGGAATAGTCTTCATTTAAGATTTTTAAATTTTCAAATAGTTGCATGAGCCTATATATCATATTGCAAGCATTCATTTTTTAGATCGTAACAAAGTATTTAATTTTGGTTGGGTAACATGTACGTTACAATAGTCTTTTAGCATATTAGACAAAATAGGTAATAGGGTAGAGGACATGTTAGTGAATGATGGAGAGAACCCTTGGGACAATAAGATAACACAAGGATGGGAAGAGTAAATCCTTATGGTTCTTAAAAAGATTATGAGGCCATATTACTTCAACAAGATATTTAAATTCTAGAGGGAGCCCATCAAACCATTTGGATGGATTGTGAATCACATTTTTTAAGTTGTGAGATGTTATTAAATGTTGATTCCAAGAAATAGGACAGTGGACCATAAGAAGTACAAGGAAAGGAGTTAGAGTATGAGATGTATCGTTGGAATCCTTCATTCGAGTCTCTTTAGAACCAATGATTAATGGTAATTTGAAGACCAAGTAATCAAGGCACATAAGTGTGATCATCACCTTCCCTCCCAACCCATTAAAATCATCTAAGGGAAGTGGTTGTCAAGTTAGGATGATTTGGGAAGGTGGAACATCATGGAGTGAGCACCACATTGATAAGGGCCTATAGATGGATGTAAGTCTATTCATTTGTGGGTACAAAGAATAACAAATAGAAATCATGATAAGAAAAGGTGGACATATATTGAGCATCCTTGCTCTACAAACCTCTACCACAAGAATGCATGTATTGATTGCAAGCAAAAACATATTTTTGTGTGGAAAAATCTCCATATTTTAAGCAAATAAAGGATTTGTTTTATTGAGATAAGGAGTTATAGGTGAATGAAGGTTACTTCCATCCAACATTGGAGGTTTTGGTCCAAGGTAATTCATAAGCCTTAAATTTTTCCTTGCAACCCTATCCATCAAGTTATTTCTTTTTAATATTCCAAGTCATAAATTTGTCTAAAATTGTGCCATTAACAAAATTTGAAAATTTGTTAAAAAAATTCCTTTCAAAATGATTTTTTAAAAGAAATAAGTATAAGAGAATAAATAAAGACTCCAGTACTATATCTTTGACAATAAAACCTGTGCAAAATCAATTTTACAATGCAAATATTTTGATATCCCCTATCACAAATTGTCTTGTCTAAAGTTGTCTGCAAATATTTTGATATACCCTATCACAAATTCTTTGGTCTAAAAATGCACTATAAACAAAATTTAAAATTTTGTTAAAAAATTCCTTTCAAAGTGAATTTAAAAAAAAAAATGCATAAAAGAATAAATAAAAATGACTACTATATCTTTAGTAATAAAACTTGTACAAAATCAATTTTATAACAAAAATATTATAGCATAGATAGTAATATAAATATTATAAATAAATAAATTTTCATCTCTATATCTTCAACAATAAAACCCATACAAGGGGAGGAATGTGCGAGAGGGGTATTGTACAACCCTAGAGGACAAAGAATGTTATGTTTGCAACACCCTGTTTCCCCCAGTTTGTAAATATAAATATATTGGCAAAGAGACTATGGAAAACTCGAAATATGTGAATGTTTGATTTGATGGACCTTTGTATAAAATGTCAATGAATGTAAATTCTGATATTTACTAGAAAATGGATAAGTGTTGCATGACTGTTGGAAGGTGTTGGCATGTTTTTCAAAGAAAGAATGTGCTTGTCATTGATGAAAAGAACAACAATGATGACATTCAAAAGATTGATGGCAAGAACAACAACATCGATGGTTTGCTTACATCAAGAAAAGCAACAATAAGGAAAGTGACAATGATGGAAAACAGGGAAATCATAAGCTTAGGTGAAGAAGCAAACAATAAGCATAGATCACAGCTCAAAAGAGATAGCGCTTTGTGCTTTCCAGAAGTGCAGCTGAGGTCCAAGAGAAATACTCGCATGAGGAGAAAAGGTCGAGACCTTTGAACACTTAGAAAATCTTCTAAGTCAGAGATATCAGAAAGCTCGGGAGGAAGAATGATAGTGGCCGTTGGATCACAAATCCTAACTACCCGATGACTGTTAGATCAACGCCCAGTGACCAGAGGAAGCGCAGAAGATCAATACAAATCTGATCCATTGGATCTGAGCGATGAGGACCAACGACCGTCAAATCCAGTATAACTGCGAATAGGATAATGGGCCAGAGCCATCCTCCAATTCAGTGAAACGCAAAATCGTGATGAGATCTGAGACATGAATCCAGAAGACACGTGGTGAGAGATCAACATTTCAGTGACTGAAGAGTCAAAGGAAGGAGGTTCTCTAACCTTTGAAGTCGCGAAATGAAAAATCACGATAAGATATGGATCGTTAGATCATAGAGGGTTGTGGATCGTTGATCTAGAGTATTTCGGATATCAGGAGTTAGAAGAGTCAGGGCTGGCTCATGTTTAAACATCTGAAGCATGAAATCGCGATAAGATCTGGACCGTTGATTTATATGAAGTTCGAGTTCGCGAAGAGGAGATCTTGACCGTTGGATCAAGGACTAATCTAGGGTGTTAGATCTAGGAGAAGAACATGTGCCACGAGAGGAGATCCACGTCAACAACGACAGTTGCATACCACACCAGCAAGGGCCACGATAGACAGGAACTCGCGAAATCCTGAAATGCAGAAGGTAATCATGACCGTTGATTCATGGGAAGTCTCAGACTGTTGATATGAGGTGATTGAAGTAGGGAGTTCAAGAATCAGAAAAAGGGAGGTGCTCTAACCTTCGACATTGCGAGTCACAAAATCATGAAATGCCTTTTTTTAAATAAGGCTGTGGTCACATTAGTGGAAGAGAATGGAAGGAGATAGTGTTGTTAGGCTCCACTTCAAAGTTTCACGAGTTGGGAAAATCGAGGTGACTCACAGTCGATCACCCAAAACGAGAAATCACAAAATGACTTTTGTTTGGCGTATGGTCACAATGAGTGGGCATGTGGGTAGAAACACGCTCGGTACTAGTTCGCGCAGGTGAAGTTCACGAGGAACATATTTTATAAATCAACAAGTCTCTGCGTGTTTAATCCAACAACGTTGATTATCTCGGCAATCTGATCGAAGGGTTACTGTTGCACTTCACAGATTATTGATCAGTTACGATTCAGTTAGCAAAACTGAATCATAGTTCTTGGGCTATTGGTGATTTGGTTGCTTGGAAGTTTTCTTTGGAGATTCAAAGTGTAACTAAATGGAAGGATTGTATAAAATAAATGCGCTGTGACTGAGTTAGGTTGGTTGTTCTCACTGTAAAAATGAGTTGAACTGAGAGAAAGGAAAATCACAGTATGCACATTGTGAGATCAAACTCAGAGATGAGAAACAGAAGCTGAATAGAACATAAAAGGTGAAGAGCGCATAATGTACATACCAAAGAGCATGAGAGGAACAGAGAAAGAACAGATAGAAAAAAACAACAAGTCAAGCTAAGTATGAACATAACAGAACAATAGTGAAGCAGAGAAGAATTGCAGAACATAGAAGAAGTTGTAAGAATTGATATATCTATATTGTTGGTTATTCAATCATTTATTTATGATCAAGGAGGTAGGGAGGTTCTAGGAAGGACTGTAGTCCTCTGTTATTCAAGTTGGTGCTTGAATATTGGAAGTTGTAGCTTTCATCTAGTTGTGGCTAGAAAATAGGGTGGCAGGGTCGTGCTAGGGAAAACACAGAGTTTTCTGTATGCAAGTTGGTGCCTGTATAAGTGGAAGTAGGTGCTTCCATCCAGTTGGTGCTGGAACACTCAGGGAGTTGGTGCTTCCTTCTAGTGGGTGCTAGAGCAACCAGAGAGTTTGTGCTCTCAGTAAGTTGCAGCTTGTAAAACATAGGTGGTAGCCTCATTTTGAGTTGGTGCTCAAAGATAGATGATGTACATAACATAAAATATTGCGTATCATTCGAAGAAGAAGAGGTTTTCTCCCTTTATGGGTTTCCTCGTGAAAATTTGTTTCTGTGTATATCATATGTGTGATTGATGGTTATTATTTATGTTGTTCATATCTTGTATAATCTTGATGGTCACTTGGTGAAGTTTAAAAAATGTTTTAATAAGCATAATATTATTTAAGCATAGTAACAAATGATCCACTCCCCCTCTCAGTTGTCTTAGTAATTTCAACAATTGGTATCAAAGAAGGTTCCTTTTATTTAAAGATAGATTTGTAATATTAAACATGACAAGTCATAAAGGGACTTTAGCCAATAAGCCTCCTCTGTTTGATGGAACAAAATTTTCCTTCGGGAAATTTAGAATGAGAACATACATAATGGCCTTAGGTGTTGATGTTTGGGATGTAGTAGAAACTGGATATATAAAGCTTTTTGTGCTAGCTTCTAAAGATGATAAGTTAAAATTTAGTTTCAATGCAAAGGCAATGAATGCTATCTTGAATGTTCTTGCTCAAGTTGAGTTTGTAAAGGTGATGCATCTTGAATCTGCCAAAGCAATGTGGGATAAACTTATTAGCAGTTATGAAGGAAATAAGAAAGTAAAAGATGCCAAAATGCAAACATATAGATTTAAATTTGAACAACTAAAGATGAATGAGGATGAGACAATTAGTAAGTATATTTTAATATTTGAAGATATTGTGAATGCCATGAAGGGTCTTGGTGAGAAGATTGAAGATGCATTTTTAGTTCAGAAGATTTTAAGATCTCTGCTTGATAGGTTTAATCCAAAAGTTTCTCCAATAGAAGAATTAAATGATCTTAAAACTTTGTCTATTGATAAACTCCTAGGAACTCTAACTGCATATGAAATGAGAATTAGCAAAGATAAATCCATCACTAGAGAAGCATCTTTTAAAGCAGACAAGAATACTGATTCAGAATTAGATCATATTGAGGAAAATATTGTGTGAATGTTAAAGAAAGGATTCGGAAAATGTCAAGGCAAGTTGCCCTTCAAATGTTTTAACTTTGGTAAGATAGGTCATTTTGCATCTAAGTGTCCTCACAAGAAAAAGGACCAGAACTCTGATGATGTAAAGAAATACAAATTTAAGAAATATAGTAAAAATAAAATTTTGTGTGCAAACAATGACAACTCCTCAGAAGACATAGATAGTGATTCATCCTACGAAGACAAAGTGAATGATTTTATGCTTATGGATATGGGAGATATTGATGATTAAAACACATGAGGTGACATGTATGATGAAGAAGTTGTGGTGGATATGGAAGGTGAATTAATCAGTGCTTTGGAAGAAATTGACAGACTCAGATTTAAGAAGAGAAAACAAAAACAGCTGTTGATGAAGTTTAAAATGAATGGTAAAAAACCTAATGAAGACTTTGCCTTGCTAAAAGTGGAGTTAGAAGAGGAAAAGAGAATAGAGAACATTCTGAAACAACAGTTATCAGAGAAGAAAACGAGATGTGAAGCCTTGGAAGAAGAGATAGTAAAAACCAGAAAAGAGATGGAGAAGTTTAAGGCATTGTATCACTGAAATCTGTCAAGTAATAATGCCTCAGATGGATTAACCTCTATTCTAAATCAGAAAAGGACTCCAAAGTTGAAATATGGCTTGGGTTATGAAGAAGGATCAAGTAGTGATCAACCAAGTAACACAAAATCTATCAAGTTTGTCAATTCTACAATCATTGACAACAACCACTCTTCATAAATAGAGAAAGATAATCAGCCGTCAAGAAGGAATGAAAGAAAAAGTACCATAACCGAATCTGTAGATCAAAGAAATAACACAAACACATCTTTTGGTCAAAGAAATCATCAACATGGAAGAAATCGACTTGCTCAAAGAAGACAACCATTTTCCAGGTACAAAAGATTTTTTTATGGATATTGTTTTTTATGTTCTAAATTTGGTCACAAAGTTGTAAATTGTTCTTTAATATTTAGATATGAGCAATCAAGATACTCAAGGAATAATTATCTGCCAAAACAAAGATTGAGATAGCCAAGTAACAAACAACCACAGACTACAAATCATGTGATGGTTGGGAAAAATACACAGGTTAAGCATAACAACAGTTATGAGCATAACAATCGTTATGGTCTGTTATTCAATGAACCAAAATGTTACACCTGCCATAATTATGGACATAAAGTTGCAAACTGTTGTTTAAGGAACTATATGCCAGATTTGAATCTTGCTGCTGAAAATTTCAAGGTTTGGAAGAAGAAAGAAGATGACCAGTGTGGATTAGTGTTATCAGCCCAAACATAAAAGAATCCCTGGTATATTGACAGTGGATGTTCCAAACATATGACTGGAGAGAAAAGAAAGTTTCTAACTCTAAGTGAAAGCAAAGGAATGTAACTTTTGGAAACGATGCACCAGGAAAAATAAAAGGTAAAGGAATGGTAAGTCTGAGTAATGGAAAAGGGAAAGCTTAAGATGTGTTGTTTGTAGATGCTCTGAAACATGATCTTCTTAGTGTCAGTCAAGTCTGTGACCGAGGATGTGAAGTTTCTTTTATTTGTAAAGATTGTAGAATACAATCTGTGAATTCAGGACAGTTGATTGCAAAAGGCATAAGAACAAAAACAATGTGTATACGTTAAAAGAAGAAAAAGAAGAATGTCACTTAAGAAAGCATGATGAAAGTTGGCTATGGCATAGGAGACTTTGACACCTAAATTTTGATCTTATAATCAAACTTAGAACCAGTGGGGCAGTAAAAGATCTTCCAAAGATATCAAATCCACATGATTCTGTTTGTAAACCTTTCCAAATAGGAAAGCTTACTCGAACGCAGTTTAAATCTAAGAACTTTCCTTCTACAGAAAAACCTCTTCAGTTAGTACACATGGATTTATGTGAACCATCAAGGAAGGAAGGTACAATAAAAGAAAACTATTTCATGTTAATTATTGATGTTTATTCTAGACTAACATGCGTTGCCTTTCTGAAGGACAAGTTTGAAGCATTCGAAAAATTCAAAGTGTTTAAGGCTCTGACTGAGAATCAAACAGGAAAAATATTGAAGGCAGTAAGGTCTGATAGAGGACGAGAGTTTAGTTCATAGAACTTCAAAGAGTTCTGCAATAAACATGGAATCAAAAGGGAGTACACTATTCCAAGTTCTCCACAACAAAATGGAGTAGTTGAGAGGCAGAATAGATCAGTTCAGCAAATGGAAAGATCAATGATGAATGAAAGGAATATTTCTTAGACATATTGGGTAGAGGCAATTAATACAACTATACATATTCTTAACAAAGCTCATCTTAGGCCACATAGTGACAAGACTCCTTATGAACTATGGTTTGGAAGACCTGCCTCAATCAAGCATTTTAAAGTATTTGGGAGTAAGTGTTATATCAAGAATAATGATGAATATATTGGCAAATATGATGAGAGGGACGATGAAGGTATCTTCTTAGGTTATTCTACAAACAGTAAAGGATACAGATGCTATAATAAGAGGCTGCATAAATTGATTAATTGTATCGATATAAAAGTTGATGAAGAAATCCCGATACGAAATGTAATCACTGTTGAATCAACTACAAAATATATAGTTGAAGTTGAAGATGAACAGGTCCAAGGATCAGAAAGAGAAGACTCTAAATCAGATGAAGATGCAAATACTCAGGAAAACTCAACTAAGAATATAGAAACAAAACCGCCTCTTAGAATTGTTAGAAAGAATCATCCTGAAAATCAGATAATTAGAGATATGAATAAAGGAGTTCAGACAAGAAAGAAATTGATTAAAGACTCAAAACAATCTCAGATTGCTTTCCTATCTATGATTGAACCTAAATTTTTTTATGAGGCAATCATGACGATTGGATTAGAGCTATGAATGAAGAGCTTGATTAGATTGAGAAGAACAACACTTGGGATCTTGTTCCTAGACCTGAAGATAAGAATGTAATAGGCTACAAATGGGTATTCAAGAATAAAATGGATGAAAAAGGACAAATTGTTAGGAATAAAGCCAGATTGGTTTGTAAAGGGTATGCACAAGTTGAAGGACAAGATTTTGATGAGACCTTTTCTCCAGTGGCAAGATTGGAAGCCATCAGGATGTTTCTTGCATATTCATGTCATAAGAACTTTAAAGTATATCATATGGATGTTAAGTCAACATTTCTCAATGGAGATCTAGAAGAAGAAGTATATATGGAGCAACCTGAAGGAACTTCATTGACAGATAATCCTGACTATGTCTGCAAGCTGAAGAAGGATTTATATGGACTGAAACAAGCACCACGAGCTTGGTATTATAGATTGGATAAATTTTTACAAGACAAAGGGTTCAAGAAAGGTATTGTTGACAACAATCTATATATTAAGTTTGAAGGTGATGATCTATTAGTTGTTTTGGTTTATGTAGATGACATTATTCTTGGCTGTACTAATGACTCTTCTGTTCAGTGGTTTGCTAATTCTATGAAAACAGAGTTTGAGTTGTCCATGATAGGAGAACTGTCATATTTTCTTGGTTTACAAGTAAATCAGATTTCTGCAAGAATATTTATCTCTCAAGAAAAATATTTGAAAGAGATGTTGAAAAAGTTCCATATGGAAGATTCCTCTCCTGTTAGTACACCTATGGTGGTTGGTTGCAAGCTCAGTAAAGATGATATTTCACCTGATGTTGATCAAAGCACATATTGATCAATGATAGGCAGTCTTCTGTACATCATAGCATCCCATCTTGATATAATGCAAGTTGCTGGAATGGTAGGTCGTCATCAATCTTCTCCCAAACAAAGTCATTTAGTAGCTGTCAAAAGGATATTCAAATACTTGAAGGGCACAATGACTTATGGTATGTGGTATCCTAGAAATTAGAATTTTCAGTTAACTGTTTATTCAGATGTTGATTGGGAAAATTGTGTGGATGAGAGAAAGAGCACCAGTGGAGGTGTATTCTTCCTAGGTGACTCGTTAGTAGCATGGCTTAGTAAGAAATAGAGATCTATTTCTTTATCAACTACAGAGGCAGAGTACATTGTTGTTGCTACTTGCTGCACTCAGTTATTATGGATGATACAAACTCTTGCAGATTTGAATGTAACTTATACTGATCCCATTCCAATTCACTGTGATAACACCAGTGCCATTAGTGTCTCCAAGAATCCTGTACTTCATTCAAAGACTAAGCATATACCAATCAAATACCATTTTCTCAGAGAATAGATTACACACATAGTTGTTTAGTTGAATTATATTCCTTCCACAGAACAGATAGCTGATATCTTTACTAAACCATTAGCAACGACACCATTTGAATATCTTCATCAGAAGTTGGGGGTCATGTCTTCTTTCATCTAATCTGTTCACCTTGTCAGGGGGAGTACTTATTGAATATCTATTGTATTTTTGGTGATTTTTGCCATGGTTATTTCTTTCATATTCGAAAAGTACTATCACAACTTAGGGGGATCATGTGTTCTTTGACATTTATGTCAAAGGGGGAGAAAATTTGTGGTTAATTGTCTAGATGCTACAGTTGAAGAACAAAGCAGAACAGTGCAAGGTGCAACCTTTTAGGGTTGCCATCAATGCCAAAGGGGGAGATTTTTGGCATGTTTTTCAGGAAAATAATGTGCTTGTCATTGATGGCAAGAACAACAGTGATGAAATTCAGAAGATTGATGGAAAGAACAACAACATCGATGGTTTTCTTACAACAAGAAAAGCAATAATAAGGAAAGTGATAATGATGGAAAACAAGGAAAGCATAAGCTCAGGTGAAGAAGTAAACAATAAGTAGAGATCACAGCTCATAAGAGATAGTGCTTTAGGCTTTCCAGAAGTGCAGTCGAGGTCCAAGAGAAAGACTTGCAGGAGGAGAAAAGGTCGAGACCTTTGAACACTTAGAAAATATTCTAAGTCAGAGAGATCAAAAATCTCAGGAGGAAGAATGATAGTGGCTGTTGGATCCCCAATCTCGACTACCCGATGATCGTTAGATCAACGCCCAGTGACCAAAGGAAGCATAGAAGAGAAATACAGATCTGATCCGTTAGATTTGAGCGATGAGGACCAATAGCCGTCAGATCCAGTATAACTACGAAGAGGATAATGGGCGAGAGCCATCCTCTGATTCAGTGAAACGCGAAATCACGATGAGATTTGAGTCGTTGAATCTAGAGGACACGTGGCAAGAGATAAACATTTCATTGAATGAAGAGTCAAAGGAAGGAGGTTCTCTAACCTTTGAAGTCACGAAATATGAAATCACGATAAGATTTGGACCGTTAGATCATAGAGGGTTGTGGACCATTGATCTAGAGTATTTCGGATATCGAGAGTTAGAAGAGTCAAGGCTGGCTCATGTTCAAATATCCAAAATGTGAAATCACGATAAGATTTGGACCGTTGATCTGATATGAAGTTTGAGTTCGCGAAGAGGAGATCTTGACTGTTGGGTCGAGGACTAATCTGGGCCATCAGATCCAGGAGAAGAACATGTGCCATGAGAGGAGATCCATGTCAGCAAGGACAGTTGCAGACCATGTCAGACAAGAACTCGCAAAAATCCTGAAATGCAGAAGGTAATCACGAACGTTGAGTCACGGGAAATCTCAGACCGTTAATCTGAGGTGATTGAATTTGGGAGTTCAAGAATCGGAAGAAGGGAGGTGCTCTAACCTCCGACATCGCGAGTCGCAAAATCGAGAAATGCGTTTTTTTGAATAAGGCTGTGGTCATAACTAGTGGTCACATTCGCAGAAGAGAAGGGAAGGAGCTAGTGTTGCTAGGCTCCACTTTGGAGTTTCGTGAGTTGGGAAAATCGAGATGACTCACATTCGATCACCCAAAACGTGAAATTGTGAAACAACTTGTGTTTGGCGTATGGTCACAACGAGTGGGCATGTGGGGAGAAACACGCCCGGTGCTAGTTTGCGCAGGTAAATTTTGCGAGGAACATATTTGATAAATGAGCAAGTCTCTACGTGTTTAATCCAACGATGCTGATTATCTCAGCAATCTGATCGAAGGGTTACTGTTGCACTTCACATATTACTGATCAATGACGATTCAGTTAGCAGAATTGAATCATAGTTCTTGAGATATTGGTGGTTTGGTTGCTTGGCAGTTTTATTTGGAGATTCAAAGTGTAACTAAATGGAAGGATTTTATAAAAGAAATATGCCATGACTGAGTTAGGTTGGCTTTTATCACTGGAAAAATGAGTTGAACTAGGAGAAAGGAAAATCACAGTATGCACAGTGTGAGATCAAACTTAGAGATGAGAAACATAAGTTGAACATAACAGAAAAGGTGAAGAGAGTAGAATGTACACATACCAAAGAGCATGAGAGGAACAGAGAAAGAACAGGTAGAAAGAGACAACAAGTCAAGCCAAGTATGAACTTAACAGAGGAATAGTGAAGCAGAGAAGAATTGTAGAACAAAGAAGTGGTAAGAATTGATATATCTGTATTATTGGTTATTCAATAATTTATTTATAATCAAGGAGGTGTTAGGGAGGACTGTAGTCCTCTGTTATTCAAGTTGGTGCTTGAATACTGGAAGTTGTAGCTTTCATCTAGTTGTGGATAGAAAATAGGGTGACAGGGTGGTGCTAGGGAAAACACAGAGTTTTCTGTATGCAAGTTGGTGCTTGTATACGTGGAAGTAGGTGCTTCCATCCAGTTGGTGTTGGAACACTCAGGGAGTTGGTGCTTCCTTCTAGTGGGTGCTAGAGAAACCAGAGAGTTGGTGCTCTCAGTAAGTTGCAGCTTGTAAAACAGAGGTGGTAGCCTCATTTTGAGTTGGTGCTCAAAGATAGATGATGTATAGAACATAAAAGATTTCCTATCATTCGAAGAAGAAGAGGTTTTCTCCCTTTATGGATTTCCTTGAGAAAATTTGTCTCTGTGTATATCATATGTGTGATTGATGGTTATTATTTCTGTTGTTCATATCTTGTATAATATTGATGGTCACTTAGTGAAGTTTAAAAAATGTTTTAGTAAACATAATATTGTTTAAGCACAGTAACAACTGATTCACCCCCCCTCTCAGTTGTCTTACTAATTTCAACATAAGGGGGGTATACTAAGAGAGACCACGAATGTTATGAAAGAGATGGTGAAGGGGACCAGGAATGGTTGTGTTAACCTCCACCAAACCAGTACCTTACTGGATTTAATTGCTCAGGACCAGAGCAATCCTTTGACCCAGAAATGAATTACAGTCAGGCTGGTAGGTGGGACGACCTCTTCAAGAGTTAATGAGGGGATGGGGCAGAGCACCCATCTGGAAGTCTTTCATACTTGACCATGGACTGGGAATTCGAACCACACACAATCTTGTTGAGGAAGGAAATAAAGGATGGTGTGGTGGGCAGAGGGAGACTTACGAAGATTGCAGAGATGAGAGGCTAAGCTCTCGGGTTAAAGGAAGAACTAAAAAATGAGCATTCTGGTCACAGGGAATTGGCTAGCAGGGTTATGATACAAGATGATAAACGAGGTTGGTCCTCCTTGCTTAGTATTGTGTAAACCATTGCCAAGATCCTACGGGAGGAGGAGAGTAACCTCAGTCCCTATTGTCGCTGAGCTGGAAGAAAGGATTCTATCACAGAGCATCGTGGTCCTGCTCGGGGGTGGCTAGTGGTAAATCCGTTAGGATTGACTGAGCCTATGGTTGGGTGGAAACGGGCACCCCTTTCAACAGTCGCTTCATGTTATCTGTTTCTGATAAGTATTTTCTTACTTTATGTATTGAACTGAAATAATGGATGAATGCATGGTTTTATGTATATATGTGTATCTATAAATGGTCGTTGTGTGGAATGGTCATGATATGTGTATGCATACATCTCCTTGTGAACTATGCTTCTGACTGATAGTCTGTATGCCCCCACTTAGCTCTTGAGGCTTCTTGGGACATAAGCTTGTAAGATGACCAAGATAGGAGATATCGTGTCAATCTGAACCTGTTCGTCTGAATAGGATACCTCTTTCAGACTCCTTGCCATGCGACCGAGATTCCAGGCCCAAGTCCTTAACCATTTCATGATAAATCTCAGGAAGGATAACGAAGTTCAAGCCTTGAAAGGGGAGATCTCTTTGTTTGGAAGATGAGTGAATGAGATATGTTCGAGAGGACCCATATGATCAATACCTAGGAACCTTAGGCTAAGCCTAAGGAAGCTAAGTCCTCCTAGTTTCGGAGCTCCAGAAGTCCAGGAATTCGGGGTATGACCGACCTTACCAGCCTTATACTAGCCGAAGGTAACTGGGAGACTCGGTTTCCCCTAAGATTGAACAACCTTAGGTAGTTCCCCATGTGGTTAGGTAAACCTATATTACCAACTGAACCGGGATCCAAAACCTTGAAGGCCGAAGACACGAAGGACATAGAAATGTATACCGAGGGATCCTTCAAGTCCTTTCCCAGCCATCGATGTACATGAGATGTGTGGCGCTAGCCCCTTTAATTCATAGATTGGGCACTTTGGGAGATAAGGGGAGTTTGCATTGCAACACTCTCGAACGCCGAATCCCCCAGGTAACAAGAGTTGTAGATATATAAATCTATGTGGTCGGATCTCGACCGTGAGATCTGAGAAATGTTAGAAGCATGTTAGTCTAGGATGATTCGGTGCAGTGAAGTCACCCAAGGTGACATGGAACCTATATTGACGTGCCATGTGTCACCCAAATTCATATGTACCACGTACCCTATAGGCCCAATTGAATGTAAGACGTGTCACCCTGACCCCTCCTACGTGTCAGTCCCTGATACATGTCCGCCTAGCCAACGTGGTTGGTGAATTGACCTGGATTTTAGGAGTCTGGGACTTTGAGACTCTGGAGGATCTGGAGTGTAGTATGGTAGAGAGACCGTATGACCTAAAGGCCAGAGCCATGTGGTGAGCTTACAGGACTTCCAAAGTTTGGAACTCCGGGTGGTCTCGTGTGTATATAGTAAAGAGGCGTGAAGCGTCGAATCCCTCAACATCTGATATAGGAGAGAGAGAGTAAGTCCAATCATGGGATTGGAAGGTGGGTGGTCTTCCACCGTGGAGGAAGGAAATTGGAAATAACACGCGTGAGGTGGATCCACGTGGGAACCACATGGCCCTCAACCAATGAATGCTCGAAGAACTTTAGAGAGATGTATCTGTCAGTTCTGGGATCGGTTTTGAGCATGAAGACCGTGGTTGGAAACCTATGGATGAACATAGTGTGGTCGAGACCCTGAATGAAGTATTTGATCACTTAATGAGAACAAAATTTTGAAGCCCCATCCCTAGGAAATCCACTCAGGGGTTGGGTGTGTTACAAATTGGTATCAGAGGCAGGTTATAGCACTTGGCCTACTTGGGCTCATGGATGAGTTGTGTAAAAACCATGTTTAAAGAAATTTAAGGGTGATGCCCTATATTTCCCCTTTCCTAACAAGTCTGGTTAAACTTTTACTGAAGGAAAGAATGAAATCTTTCTACTGTGTGTGTGTATTTAAGAAATATGAGCTATGTGTTGTTTATGAACTAATAGACTGCTAGCTAACAATCAGTGTTTTGTTAGTACTCAAGAAGTCAATAAATCACAGGAAACTACAAACATAAAGGATGGTGACACACTAAGAGGTGGGGGAAGGCTCCCATGATAGAGATTGTAGTACCCTTGTTTCCCCCAGCTTGTAATTAATCATAAATTGTGATCACCATGCTATGACATGGGATCCTTGTAAATGTGTTATTGTTAAATTGCCAATAACTTACTGTTGGGGGGTGAATCCTTGAAGTACGAGCCATGATATCTCTAGAGGAAAGAATCAATTAATGAAGGAAAGGATTGGTGGTTGAATAATCAACCACCCCCATGAATGGAAACATGGGTTGTCAGCCTGAAGTACCACAGAGACCTGCAGACTCGAGCTTCCTTTTGACAGAAGGAATAGGATAGGTCGGGAACCTTCCTAAAGAAGAAAGGTAAGACACACACATAGGGGAGAGAAGAGAAGAAGAGGAGACACCAGACGAGAGCACAAGCTCAAAAGGAGATGTGGGAACTAAAAGGAAGTGTAGAGAACACGACCTGCAGGACCTGAACGCGAGCTTGATGCCGAGGAAGCATCTGTTAAACCTCATAGGGATACTGTGACAGAGAGAAGATCTCTGAGAGATGGCATAGTTCCCTAGTGATATCATGTCTTGGCATGGGGGTGGCCAGAGTGCTAAGAACAAATGCCTCTGAGCCTATGGTTGGTTGGAAAGGAACACACCCACGGTCAGTTAGTTGGTTGCAACTTGTAACAGATAAGTGTTCTTATACCCTATGTAATTGGGTTGTAACTATGTAATAAAGTTGGATATATTGTGAATGTTTTTAGGGAGGTGCATGTTTTCTTAATGTTTATGTTGTGTCCCTTTATTTCCATTTGAATGTGAGTTTAAGCAAGGAAGAAGCATTTTAAGCTCAGGAGAGGTAGTGTAGGTATGCACGGGGTCTCTTCCAGGCGGGCCAAGGCTGAGAACTTCTTAAGTTCTAGACTTGATGAAGGGGCACAAGGGGTGTGTAGAAGACCCTTCTAAGTGTTGAGTCCAGGAGAAAGGGGTGCAAAGCTATTAAGTCTTTCAGAGTTATCAAAGCTCAGGAAGAATAGCGAGATTCAAACATCGAGAGGGATGGATAACCTTTGTCTAGAAGATGAACGGGCGAGATCCATTTGGGAGGAGCCAAGGTCTGTCGTGACTGTTTGATATGGGAAAGAACGTGAGAGCTAACCCCTTTACTCTACCGGAATTCACAAGCTTCGGCGAATTGGGTGTGTTCGTTGTGAGGGAGGTAAATTCCCCAAAGTCCCGAAGTTTATTTGGGCCATATATCTGAGGATGCCTGGGAGCTATCCCAACTGTCATATTTGTGAAGGAGTCAGCCTGACATGGACCACTTCAGGATAATGGTGGGGCAATGAGTATGAAACCCCTGAACACCAAAGTTACGAAGTAACAGAGGCCGTTGATCTAAGGGTTATGTGGACCTACCTTGGCTGCGAGATTGAAGGGCATGAAAGACGATCAATCTGAAATAACATGGTGCGGTGATGTCACCCAAGGTGACATGGACCCAAGTCTGACGTGCCACATGTCACTTGGATTTGTGTCTATCACATACACTATAGACCCATTGGAAAATGACACGTGTCACCCTTGGTCCCTTACACGTGTCAACCCTTGGTACTAGTCCATCCTAACCGTTGGCGCTAGGAGATACATGGCACCAGATGATGCACTTCGACGGTTTGGTACTCTGGAGGTTCGCATTCGTAAATACCTTGGAACTCCTGAAGAGCGAAGTTCTGGATTAAATTAGAGTCATTGATGCTCCAAGGACATGTGGCGAGAGATGGTGCACTTCGAAGGTTTAGCACTCCAAAGGTTTTGCGAGGAGGTTCTTCGGATTTTTCCAAAGCTCAAAGGCCTGAAGTCATCATGAGCCATTGATATCATTAGAGAATAGGGACCGTTGATCCCTTCACGCCAGTTCGAAACTTCACCAATTTGGAGTTCAGAAGAATTGGCGCGTGGTGAGGGTAAAACACTCGAATCCTGAAGCTCCAAAGCACCAGAATAGGCATCTGTGGTCTAGGCATTCGGTTATAGCCCGTGGTCATATGCGATGGTCACCGAAAGGAAATGGGCTAGGCCCTGATTTTCAAATTGGAGACCATGGATGTAGGACTTGATTTCTTAAGGAGAACGAAATTTTTATGCCCCATTCCTTAAACAACCAACTAAGGGATTGGGTGTATTACAACTTGGTATCAGATCACGACAACAACACTTGGCCTACTTGGGCTCATGTACAAGTCATATAATTTTTTTATTTTTTTTTTGAGGACAAAATTGCAACCTTAATAACTGAGGACAGGATTACATTTTGAAAGCATCATGTAATAAATAGAAGACTAATGAATGGATAAATAAGTATGCTTGATCGAATAGGATTGGTTGAATCCACCTCAAGCAAAGGAATTAAGGCCTTAGAAATAACTCAGATGGATTGAAATCCCCAGGTTGTGTGGAAGGAGTGGGAAAAAGGGGAGAGCCCCTAACTCCTTTCTTGTTATGTGTTATGTTTCCTTTGGAATGACAAAGCTGATTTACTAATAAAATTAAATGTTTTGACACCATAGTGATGATGATTGTATTACTATAGAAACAATTGAGAACTGTCTGTATTGCATTCATGAAAACCTTTGAGGGTAATGTGATGAAGTGTATAAAGGTATGCTAGGACATTTTGAATATGTTTTATGGATTTGAATGTTATGATACATGCATTTTAATTGATAGTACAACTAATGATCCATGTTGTGTATAGAAAGGAATTGGAACTGGTGAGGAAGACAATTACCAATGATAAGAAACCTCAAGAAGAGGATGATCGTGGGAAGGTTGTGGTCTAAAGATTGTTGAAATGACTGTAAAATTCCCCCTAAAGTACTGTTGATGAGGTAAAAATAGGAAAGAGGGTTTTAGTAGCCAAGAACAAGTATAAAAATGTTCATGCTTATGTGGCTTAAGGTATGAAAATATCGGGTAAGAATCATTTCTTAAATATTTTATTGTCTAATTTTATGCACGAAATTTTGAAAGGAAGTTGTATGTCGTGGATACCCAGGTAGGGTATGGATCAGGAAGAAAAAACCCTGATAGGATCAAGTTAATAGAGAACACAACAGAGGAGATGAACGTGATCTGTTCATCGAAAGGAAACTGATCTCATTCGTCAGATTGAATTCAAGGTCCACTGGAGTTAACGAATCAAACGCCAGTCGTTCGATAAGATCAATGACCCATACTCATTGTGGAAAGAAAAGGAAGAATTACTGGTCGCATTAGTTCACGGCCCACAATCAACCTACATCGTTGATCTCATCGGGGTGATTGATCAGTGACCACGATTAAAAGAGTTGGGCAAGCACTTTTCAGATTACAGATATTGAACTCTCTGATAAAGAGCGAGCACATTGGGGATTCCACAATCACTATGAACCGTTGATCTGTGAACTATCGTTGGGTGGACCTGTAAGGAACCCATGCATTAATACCACGTAAACTCGTACTGTGATTGGGTTATGTGGTTGGATTTGGAAAATCAAGTTCTTAGTCTAAATTTTCGGTCAAATACTTCTATGTCAAAAATTTTGTGTTTGGAATCGTGTGGATAGAATCGATCTAGGGATAAGATCGACGACCCACACTCATTGTGGGAAAGGTATATGCACGTGAGTTAATGTCGGAGCCTGTGCCAGTAAATTAAACTCAATATAGCTTTGTTTTGAGTTTGGGGTCTGATTGTAGATCGGATGGCCCGCGTTTATTGTGGAGGTCGGAAGGAGAATTAAACTGCGAGCTGGTTGAGGTTCCACAATCCCTTGCAGTCGTTAGATATGGGAGAAGATGGATCTGCACCATCAATTTGCAGGCAATGGGTGTAGCCAGGATCATAACACTTAGACATGGAATCTGAAAGGATAGCGCTGACAAGAATAGAGCCGAGGCAACAACTCTTGGTCACACAGAGTTCCTCCGAGCTAGTCAAGGAAGATAGAGTTTAGCACTCTACGATTAGACAATGGTTGCGGGGACTGGTTTTATGGGAATCAAGGTGCTCATAGTTAGCACGTTGCATGCAATGCATTGAGGGAATGCATGTTTACATAAGAGGGAAGATGACGGATTTCCCATTAAGGAAGGAGGACTTTCTAGTACTCTACTTAAGTTATAGAGGTGTTAAGGAAAAGAGAATTTCTTGGGTGGCCATGAGTGTTGGCACCTTGGTTACTAATGAAGGAAAAATGCTTGGGTACATTCATGTGAGACTTTTAAGTTTCATGTGTACTGATTTGGGATCATGATCCTGTTGTAAGAGTGAATACGAATGAATAAGCCATATGGTGAAGAGGTTGGTTAAACTCCAACACACCATAGTAGCGTGCTTGTCACCAAGTGTGGCAACTTGAAGATCAATGTGAGGGTGCATTGGGTATGAATGTGGCCATGAACATTAGCACATTTATTAAACTCATTTAATATTTGATCTGAACTTGGAAAATTTAGTATGCTGATAGGACGCTTACATAATAATAATGTTTTCCTTTTTTCTCTATATACCCAGAATAGATGAAAAATACTTAGACTGTTAGTATGCATCGTATGAAAATATAGTGTGCATGAAAACTAACAATTTGTTTGGCTGAGGAAAGTTGACTTGCAGGAAGAAAGATTCTTGGATATGGCAATGTTATAAGTCCATAATGAAGACCGATTTCCCGCTAAGCTAAAATTCTATGGGGAAGAAAGTCCCATGCTTGTGAATCTGGTTCCGTGTGGAACAAATATGAAAATAAACGAAGAAATTGGAAAATCTGTGGGTGACAGATTTGAAATAAAATTATGAAATTTAGAATTTATGATGATGTCTCAAGAATTTTGTATACCTGTGATACAAGTGAGAAGAAAATATATGTCCAGAAAGGACAGATGAAGGCTGTCAAGATGAAAATCATGAAAGGGGCCACTGTTGAGACATGAGAACCCCGTGGTAAGTCATGATCGCCTGGAATATGTTGTGTTGAGGTAACACAAGCTCGAGGGATGCCTCAACAGAGCAAGTCTAAGGGACGCCTCGACTGTAAGGCTTGATGAAGTCTCTGAAATTCTTCCTGTGTGAGGAAGCCTTGGCAAGGCAATATAGATCACCCGAGGAACTGTATAGCAGAAAAGGGGATGCCTGAGCCTGGGCCTAGAGGGTGAGTGATCGCAAGGATGAGGAGACTCTGATAGTTTTTGTAAACTATTGATTGGGATAATGCACACAATGGGTATGTATGGGAAAAAAAGTGAGCCTAGATAGCAAGACAACCATGTGCATGCAAACCCATGAATTGCACAAATAAGTATCATGATAGATTATGAAAATTTCCTCTTGAATTTTGAACAATAGTAAGGTGTTTTCACATAAAGTTGTGATTAATGTGCTTGTTTTCCAAGAATTTATTGAAGACAGGTGATGAAGGCCAAGAGTCTGGAAAGGGCCTGACCATGAAAGAGGATCGATATTTTTGAAACGACTGGATGAGGAATTCATAATAGGTGTTATTTAGAAAGAACAATGAGGACGGTGTTCCTTTTTTGGGGGGAGGGGATTGTAGCACCCCTATTTCCCCTAGCTTGCAATTAATCATAAATTGTGATCACTATGCTATGACATGGGATCATTGTAAATGTGTTATTGTTAAATTTCCAAGAGATGACTATTGGGGGGTGAAGCCTTGAAGTATGAGCCATGATATCTCTAGAGGAAAGAAGCATTTAATGAAGGAAAGGACTGGTGGTTGAATAATAAACCATCCCCATGAATGGAAACATGGTCTGTTAGCCCGAATTACCACAGAGACATGTCGACCCGAGCTTCCTTATGACAGAAGGAACATGATAGGTTGAGAACCTTCGTAAAGAAGAAAGGTAAGATACACACAGAGGGGAGAGAAGAGAAGAAGGGGAGACACCAGACAAGAGCGCAAGCTTGGAAGGAGATGCACAAACCAAAAGGAAGTGCAGAGAACATGACCTGAAGGACCCGAACGCGAGCTTGATGTTGAGGAAGCATCTGATAAACATCGAAGGGATACTGTGACAGAAAGAAGGTCTCTGAGAGATGGCATAGTTACCTAGTGATATAATGGCTTGGCACAGGGGTGGCCAGAGTGCTAAGAATGAATGCCTCTGAGCCTATGGTTGTGTGGAAAGGAACACACCCATGGTCAGCTAGTTGGATGCAACCTGTAACACATAAGTGTTCTTATACCCTATGTAATTGGGTTGTAACTGTGTAATAAAGTTGGATATAATGTGAATGTTTTCAGGGAGGTGCATGTTTTCTTAATGGTTATGTT
Organism: Picea engelmannii; assembly: GCA_009831015.1. Lineage (NCBI taxonomy): Eukaryota > Viridiplantae > Streptophyta > Pinopsida > Pinales > Pinaceae > Picea > Picea engelmannii. The sequence goes on along the minus strand of ML785081.1, from coordinate 340,792 downwards.
GTGTCCCTTTATTTCCATTTGAATGTGATTTTAAGCAAGGAATAAGCCTATTAAGCTCAGGAGAGGTAGTGCGGGTATGCACGAGGTCTCTGCCAGGTGGGCAAAGGCTGAGAACTTCTTAATTTATAGACTTGATGAAGGGACGCAAGGGGTGCACAGAAGACCCTTATAAGTGTTGATTCCAGGAGAAAGGGGCGCAAAGATCTTAAGTCTTTCAGAGCTATCAACGCTCAGGAAGAATAACAAGATTCAAACATTGTGAGGGATGGATTCCCTTTGTCTAGAAGATGAACGAGTGAGATCCGTTTGGGAGGAGCCAAGGTCTGTCGTGACTGTTGGATATGGGAAAGTGCGCGAGAGTTAACCCCTTGACTCTACTGGACTTTGCAAGCTTCGAAAAATTGGGCGTGTTCGTTGTGAGGGAGGTAATTTCCCCGAAGTCCCAAAGTTAATTTGGGCCATAGATTTGAGGATGCCCGAGAGTTATCTCAACCGTCATATCTGTGAAGGAGTCAGCCTGACATGGACCAATTCGAGAGAATGACAGGGAAATGAGCATGAAACCCCCAAATGTCGCAGTTACGAAGTAGCGGAGGCCGTTGATCTAAGGGTTAAGTGGACCTAACTTGGCCGCGAGATCGAAGGGCATGAAAGACGATCAGTCTAGAGTAACATGGTGTAGTGAGATCACCCAGGGTGATGTGGACCCAAGTCTGACGTGCTACGTGTTACTCGAATTTGTGTCTATCACATACCCTATAGATCCATTGGAAAATGACATGTTTCACCCTTAGTCCCTTACACGTGTCGAATGCTAGTATGAGTCCATCCTAACCATTGGATTTAGGATACACGTGGCGCCAGATGATGCACTTCGGAGGTTTGGTACTCTGGAGGTTTGCGATCATAAATACCTTGGAACTCCCGAAGCACGGAGTTCCGGAGTAAATTAGAGTCGTTGATGCTCTGAGGACGCATGGTGACAGATGGTGCACTTAGAAGGTTTAGCACTCCAGAGGTTTTACGAGGAGGTGCTTCAGATTTCACTGAAGCCCGGAGGCCTGAAGTCATCGTGAGTCGTTGATCTCATCAGAGAATAGGGACCATTGATCCCTTCATGCCAGTTCGAAACTTTGCCAATTCAGAGTTCGAGAGAAATGGTGTGTGGTGAGGGTAAAACGCCCAAAGCCCGAAGCTCCAAAGCGCCGCAATAGGTGCCTGTGGTCTAGGCGTTTAGTTATAGCCTATGGTCATATGTGATGGTCGTCGAAAGGAAAAGGGCTAGGCCTTGATTTCCAAATCGGAGACCATGGATGGAGCACTTGATTTCTTAAGGAGAACAAAATTTTTGTGCCCCATTCCTTAGACATCCAACTAAGGGATTGGGTGTGTTATAGAGACGAAGAGTTTGACGAAAGGAGGGCGGTGGAGACCCCTCCAGATTTGGCTGAAACTGTAAGGAGCCTCATGGTCGAATTACAAAGTTTCAAGGTCGACAACGAGAGATTGATAAAAGAACAATAAAAACAAAAGAAAATTAATGCAATCTTGTTGCAAAGCTTATTTGACATATAGAGGCAGCTGCAACATGGACCTGCAACGAGTCAGGTTGATCGATGACATACGAAGAGAAGTCAAAGTCCACTCAAGATACAAAAACGTGGTCCCATAAGTGGCCACACTAGGAGGATTACCTGAAGGAAGGTACAACCTGGAGACATGGGACACTTAGTGGGAGAGTCCTCTGGAAATGAAACTGGCAACTTCGAGGGTTCTACTAGTAGGAAAACTATCTCACCTTATCAAAGGAGAGGAAAGAAGAGAAAGCATTCCAAAAGTCATGACCCTGAAGAGTTTAAGAAATACAAACCACCCTCTTTCAATGGATATATTGAGAAAGGGGAAGAGGTAGAATCTTGGCTACTTGCTTTAAAGAAGTACTTCAGATTCCATGACTACTCTAAAAACTTGAAAGCTCAAATAATCATCTTCAACCTGAATGGAAAAGATTCCATTTGGTGGGAAGACCTTAAGAATGTGAAAGGAATCCATGCAGATGACTTATCATGGAAACAATTTTAGAAACACTTCAAGAAGAAGTATCTGACAGAGAAGTACTTTGATGGGAAGACTAAGGAGTTCTATGAACTCAAGCTGGGACAACTCATCATAGAATAATATGTCAATACATTCCTTGAGTTGATGAGGTATGTACCCTACATAAAGGATGAAAAGGTAAAAGTGAAATGATTTATTAGTGGGTTACCTCAGACCTACCGGAACATGATTGAGTTTGACGAGCCAAAGACCTTAGAAGAAACTATCTAGAAGGAAAGGTATTGTTATGAGCAGTTCGAGAGTCAGAGAGAACCTCGCGAGGACTGGAAGAAGAAGAATAGTTTGGTACTCAATAAGAAGGGGTTCAAATCATCAATATTTAAGAACTATACAAGGGACTCTAGGATAATACTTCTTAATAGAAGTGTATATCAACAAAATCTCCCCTCCCAGAGTGGAAATACACCTTTTGGAGAAACCCCAGGAAAGACTGATAACCCAAAGAAGGAACCCTTAAAATGTTGGGGTTGTGGAGAAGAACATCTACTGAGGGATTGTCCAAACAAACAACATAACAATAGGAGAGTCTACAATATCCAAGAAGCCACCACAGTCGATGATGTGCCTAGGAGTATGCCACAGATTTATGCAGCTTTGGATAATAAACAAGCCGACCACCAAGCTTCAATGGTGGATATGGAAGGTATAATCGCCAACTATCTAGTTTCTATTTTAATTGACCCTGGTTCTAATTAGAGTTATGTGGCCCCTCACACTATTGATAAGTGTAGACTGCAACTAGTTAGACATGTTAATCCATGGTTGGTACAACTAGCCATTGGAACCAAAAGAAAAGTAGCAGAGGTCATACCAGCTTGCCAATTCATCATGGATGGATTGCCCACCCAAGTGACCCTTAACATACTCCCCCTAGGATCTTATGACCTGTTGATTGGTATGGACTAAATAGCTTCTTATAAAACTAAGTTGGACTGCTACCATAAAACCTTAGAATGTGTAAATGGAGAAGGGAGAAAGATAACCCTCCAAGGGATTCAAAAGCCTATCGTAGTGAGATGAATATTATCCCTTCAAATGAAAAATTATTGCAAAAAGGGATGTCCTCTATATGCAATACATGTGTTGGAATCTGTTGAGGATGAAAACCAAACTTAGAGGATCAACCCATATTAAGAGAGTATAGAGACATGGTTCCAGAAGAGGTACTGGGTCTACCTCTGAGAAGAGACATTGACTTCTCCATCGAACTTGCACTAGGGGTAGTGCCAGTGTCTAGGACACCCTATAGGATGAGTACACCCAAGCTAGTTGAGCTCAAGCTGTAGCTAAAGGAAATGATGGACAAAGGATACATCCGACCCAGTGTGTCTCCATGGGGAGCACCAATCTTATTTGTAAAGAATAAAGATGGCACACTCCAACTGTGCATAGATTATAGAAAACTCAATAACACAACCATAAAGAAAAAATACCCCTTACCAAGAATCGATGACTTGTTCGACCAATTAGGGGGTGCTTCCATTTTATCAAAAATTGAATTAAGGTCTGGATACCATCAAGTCTGAATCAAGGATGAAGACATCCACAAAACAACCTTTAGGACCAGATATGGTCACTATGAATTTGTGGTGGTGCCATTTGGATTAATTACAATGTAATGCAATTGGCATCCTCTCTTCATCCACTCTCGATTTAGACGCTTCCTATTTTTAAATTGATCTTTAACAATGCCTCTATAATAATCTAGGTTGTCAGGACACCATTGCTTAAAATAATAAAATAATGGGTTCGATCTAAGGGTCAAAATAACGATGACCTATGGGCTAGTACATTAACATTTATAATTATTAGGCCAACAATTCAAGAAAAGATGAGGTCATACTACTAGTGATGTTCCCATTTCAAATGAACATATTATCACTATAGAAATAAATAATATCATCAAGTAAAATACAAAAGGATAAATATGTTGGATTATTAGAAAACTTGTCGTTGGAAACAAGAAATAACACTAACTTGTCATAGGGAATGGCTACAAGTTGCGATTAACATTGACATGTTACAAGATCGACGTGTGTTTAAAATTTGGGCAAGGGTGAGCTTGCATAACATTGGTATATTTCAAGTGGAAACCTAAGTTTAAATTAAATAATTCAAGAGAATATGTATGTAAAATACTATAAGAAATGCATGGCTTGTGCATTCCCTCAATTCTTTGGATCGATGCCAACATCATACATGACCTTAGGGTTTTTCTTTCATGCCATAGCAAGCTCTATTTTTATATTCCAGATGGATATTCTCCTTTTCTGAAGTCATTAAAACATTCAAAGGGGATAACAATGGCTTCAACTGAAATGTTCCTAGGATAGAATAACTCCCATTCAAGTCCATGAAATCAAACAAATAGTCAAGGAGTTCCATGGCATCATTTCTGCGATTTTTTTAAGTGTTAACTTCAATAGTTATTTCCACAATTGTACTCTGAATCAACCCTAGTTTATTATGATTTTGGTTATTTTCTATCTAGTAGTGTCTTGTATCCTCTATAATAGTCACCAATCCATGTGTTACATTAGTCATGATCACTAATAGAAATGACATGTGCAACATTAATTCCTACATGAGGCATCAACGCCTACATGAAATGACCTATGAGTCCATCCTCTATACAAAAATCCATATCGACAACAACTCATTATCAACTAGAATTAGAAACATTATATCCTCTCAAGATGTGAGGCCAATTCTCTACATGAAAGTGAGACCTTGCCCATAGCAAGTGAATATCAACCATTGAGGCCCTCCAATAGCTCAATAATTATCAAGTTATAAATTCACTTTGCACTCGAATATTGTCTCACATAGATGTGCATAGACTTGACAACTTGAATGGAGTCATCCTCGGGGAGCAGAGTGAAGACTTTGATAAAGTACTCAAGGAGAATTAATGCAAACATTGATTTTATGTTTTTTGATCCAAATATTATAGCTTTCTCACAATTTTTTGTATCTCCTCATTCATTAACCACCCTTTGTTAGATATAATTTAAGCACAACCACTATCATGCCCCACACTCATGACCACACCTTGCATCCATCCATTAGCATGATAGCCTCTCCACATTGCCCCTTCCAAACCACAATGCAAGGGAAGGAAGCATGCATTGGTCATAAATGAAATTTCAATCACACCCACCTGCAATTCTTGTCTTTGTAGCCTATTTGCAACATCCCTTTGAATTTTATTTCAAGCACTTTATACCATAACTTCCCTTGAGCTACCTTCCATGCCCTTGGATAAAACCTCCTACCTACCCCGCCATCGTCGAGCTCCTCTAGCTAGTCCCTACAACAAAGTACAAGACAGTGATGACTTTAGTGGATCTATATCCCACATATTCTTAGAGGGTGTGTCCATGGCATGGTGAACATGTCAATCTAGTGCCATCACTGGGACGTGAATGGATCCAAGTTTAAAGCTCTAATGTGGCATTCCTACATAATATCCAATTCAAAACTTTATCATAACATAGATAAATAATAGAATATTGTCTATTAATCACATTATATTTTTACTATAGATACTGAAATTATTTTTACAACATAAATACTTTTCTTGATAAAAAACATACCCATTAAAAAAATAATCAAAACCTCTACATACTTTCATCTTCTCTAACTTATCTTCACACACATCCAAAATCCTTAAATGCTATCTTACTCACTAACTTATCTCCACACACCATGTAACTTATCTTCACACACATCCAAAATCCTTAAATGCTATCTTACTCACTAACTTATCTCCACACAGCATTTCCATGTGGCAATTTATGAGCCATTAACTTTAACTCATTTTCCAATAATTCAATTCAATGCATACCAATCTTGTCCACTTTCAAAATCATTACCATCAATTTAGTAAAGTAGATATAGAGATGAAAACAAATTTACTCGTGACTATATCTCTTTCTAGATGATATAACATTAGATTCTCAACCTATAACGCGACATTGTCTCTCTCTAAAAGATATAACATAATATCCTCAACCCATAATGTGACATGTAATGAATAGAAAATGAAAAGATGTTTTATATTTACATCTTAAAATTTTCGGAGAGTAATAATTATTTGGCTACATAGCATTATGCTCGTGTGCTATGTTGTGCACCGTTGAATTTAAAGTTATCAGATTCGACAATGACATGGTCTCTTTCTAAAATATATAACATTAAATTCTCAACCCATAATGTGACATCTAATGAATAGAAAATGAAAAGATGTTTTACATTTACATCTTAAAAGTTTTGGAGAGTAACAAGTATTTAGCTATAATGCTATGTGTGGTGAGATATGCACCGTTGAATCTAAATTTATTAGATTCGATGATGTACATCCCAACATATCCTCTATGTGTTGAGTTGTGCACCATTGAATCTAAAGTTATTAGATTCGATAGTGTACATCCCAACATATCCTATATGTGTTAGTTGTGCATCATTGAATCTAAATCTATTAGATTCTATGATGCACAACCCTACACATCTAGAGTATTAAACACTCTATAACCTAATACTTGAGTATTTCTCATCCCCAAAATATCTAGCCACCGATCATATGGGTTTCCAAAGACCACCTGAAGGATCGATCACCCGGAGCAGAAATGTTAGATTTCGTCGGTGCATCAAGGTGAAAAAAACACATGACTATGTGGGCACAAAGGCGACCATTTCATAGCCCGGTCACATGAAATCAAAGAATTTCTATGAGGTACTAGAGATAATCCCAGTGACAATTGCACAGGACATAAAGAGGGCTTACAAAAAACTGGCACAGGAGTTTCATCCAGAAAATGCAACTTTTCCCTAGGAAAAAAAATTGGAACACCCAGATGTTTGTGCGGATACACAATGCGTATGTGACTTTGTTGGATCCACATGACCATGCGGGATATGAATGATAGCTTTGGGGTAAAGCTCGGGGCTTCGGTGGGAAGACGTGGAATAAAGCGAGCACGGGCTATAGAGATTGGTGTGGTCGCGTGGGGAAAAATTGGGAAACAGATCAATGTTGGTGATGTGTAATCATGGTATCTATGTACTAGACCAATGTATTATTTCCCCGACGTTGCAATCATTGTGGGGAAGTTTCAAGAAAATGATGCAGTTTGTGGGAGTTGATTGCATTGATATATGTTTGGTTATCAATATGCATCCGACAACAAAGCATTTAATATTGTAAATATATTTAATCATGTTGTTTTCTTTGGTTTTGGATGTGTCTTTTTTATAGGAATGCAAACCTCCTCATTATGAGCCATTTCTAGTGGGTTCATTGTGTAGCAAGAATCTAAACATGCATAATGTTTGTGTTAGTTGGATAAACACCAACAAAAAATAGAGACCCAACCTAGTGTCTTATTGTTTCTGATAAGTGCATATGATGAAGCCATCATCGATGTATGGATGTAGGAACAGTGTGATTGTGACAAGGAAAACCATTTTTGTCCACATGTTGAGACTAGACGTAAATGATGATCCCCAAATGTCATCTATCATGAACTATTTTAATAAAGTAATGCAATTGACATCCTCTCCTCCTCCACTCTTAATCTAGATACTTCCTATTTTTCAACTAATATTTAACAACAACTCTATAATCATTTTGGTTGTAAGGACACCATTTCTTAAAAGAATAAGAGAATGGTTCAATCTAGGGGTTGAAATTATGTTGAAATATTAGTAGGTACACTCATGTTTATAATTAATAGGCCAACAATACGAGAAAAGATGAGGCCATGCCACTAGACATGTACCCATTTCAAATTAATAATGTTAGCCAGTAAAACACATAAGGTTAAATAATGTTGGCTTATAAGAAAACTTGTCACTGAAAACAAGAAACAACGCCAACTTGTCACAAGGAACGACTACAAGTGACAATTAACATTTACATGTTACAAAATCAATGCATGTTTAAAATTTGGGCAAGGGTGAGCTTGCAAACATCAATATATCTCAAGTGGAACCCTAAGTTAAAATTAAATAATTCAAGAGAATACATACATAAAACATTATAATAAATTCATGCCTTGTGCATTCCCTCGATTCTTTGGATTGATGCCAACATCATACATGACCTTAGGTCTATTAATCACATTATATCTTTACTATCGATATTGAAATGTTTTTTACAACATAAGTATGTTTCTTAATGAAAAAAACATACCCATTAAAAAAACAAAACCTCTACATGCTTTGCTCTTCTCTAACTTATCTTCACATGCATCCAAAATTCTTAAATGCTTTCTTACTCACTAACTTATCTCCACACACTATTTCCATGTGGCAATTTATGAGCCATTAACTTTAACTCCTTTTACAACAAGTGCAGTTGGCTGCTACATACTGCCTCCACAGCACAGGAAACGGGCTGACAGGTATTGACCATCATGAGTACAAAAATTTAAAGCATGAGTACAAAAATTATCGAGCCGCGTGAAGCTTGTAATAACACTTCAAAGTTATGAACAATCAAATGTTTAAAAAATCTGTAATTTTTATGTTAAAAAATAAAAATAAAAAATTTCCTATGTTAAAGATTATGTTTGGCATAATTTTTTTTAAGTCAATGGAGATTAATATGACAGACAAAGTTAACTCATAGCTATATACTACTGGAATCAGTACAATAATTCAATTCAATATCAATCTTGTCCACTTTCAAAATCATTAACATCAATTTAGTAAAGCAGATAGAGAGATGAAAACAAATTTACTCGTAACTATATCTCTTTGTTAGTATATCTCTTTCTAGAAGATATAACATTAGATTCTCAACTTATAACATGGCGTTGTCTCTTTCTAAAAGATATAACATTAGATTCTCAACTTATAACATGGCATTGTCTCTTTCTAAAAGATATAACATTAGATTCTCAACCCATAAAGTGAGAATAAAAAGATGTTTTATATTTACATCTTAAATTTTTTTGGAGAGTAATAACTATTTGGCGACATTGTCTCTTTCTAAAAGATAAAACATTAGATTCTCAACTCATAAAGTGACAATGAAAAGATGTTTTATATTTACGTCTTAAAACTTTTGGAGAGTATTAACTATTTGGCTACATAGCATTATGCTCTTGTGATGCGCTATACACCGTTGAATTTAAAGTTATTAGATTAGACGATGACATTGTCTCTTTCTAAAAGATATAACATTAGATTCTCAATCGATAACGTGACATCTAATGAATAGAAAATGAAAAGATGTTTTATATTTACATCTTAAATTTTTTGGAGCAGTAAGTATTTAGCTACATAGCATTATGCTATGTATGCTCAACTATGTGCAATTGAATCTAAAGTTATTAGATTCGATGGTGTACATCCCAACAAATCATCTTTGTGTTGAGCTCATCATTTTTTGGTGTGTAGTTAGCACTTACACCCTGAAAGCCAATACTAACAGGAACTTGTGACTGGGCTTGGCAAGGGCCGAAATATCCCAAAGCCACTTTATTCACTTTTATCCTAGGAGTCGTCTACCCTTCAAATCTTATCACAACAGATCAAATATTAAACAACATGTACAACTTCTACCCACTAGTTTCTCTCCACGGTATCTCCACTGCCATTCAGAGGTGGCATTTTACCTACCATAATTTCAAATGTGACATTTTACCTACCATAATTTCAAGTTCCTCCCCAATAATTCAACCCCAACGCCTTGGAACCATGGCCCACATAAAAAGGGTCATTCCTATTTATTTGTGAAATGAGAAGATACATTACACGTGGCATCACCGCAGTCGATTTATTGTCGAGACATCTCTTTCGCTCAATACGTGCCTCAATATCTCTTCGCTTTTCTCCGCATTTTGCTCAGTTTGCGTTTGTGTGCATAATTAAAACCTTCCCTCACTCTTTCATCAGTGTTTCAGTCTCATCAAAGTAATACCCGCCGCTCTGTTTTGTGGTAGATTTGGAGAAGAAATTTATACATCTGTAATGGCTTCTTCTCTTATACTTTCATCTAATGTTTTCTCAGCGAAAGAATCGCCAGCCGCTGGTCATATGGGTTTCCAAAGACCGCCTGAAGGATCGATCACCCGGAGCAGAAATGTTAGATTTCGCCGGTGCATCAAGGTGAGAGCAACGCAGGGCTCTGTGGACGCAGAGGCGGCCATTTCAGAGCCAGGTCACATGAAATCGAAGAATTTGTATGAAATACTGGAGATAAGCCCCGCGGCAACTGCGGAGGACATAAAGAGAGCTTACAGAAAGCTGGCACGGGAGTTTCATCCGGATCACGCGGCTTTTCCGGAGGACAAGAACTGGAACACCCAGATGTTTGTGCGGATACACAATGCGTATGTGACTCTGTCGGATCCACATGACCGTGCGCGATATGAATGGCAGCTTTGGGGTAAAGCTCGGGGCTTCTGTCGGAAGACGTGGAATAAAGCGAGCGTGGGCTATAGAGATTGCTCTGGTCGCGTGGGGCGGAATTGGGAAACGGATCAATGCTGGTGATGTCTAATCAGGGTATCTATGTACAGACCAATATATTATTTCCCCAACGTTGCATTTAGTGTTGTATATAGATTGCATTTAATATTGTACCAATGTTGTGAGCAGTCCTCTTACAATTAGATTTCCTCGAGCCCCACCTAAGTGATTTCTCGCTAGTGTGTGTTGGAGCTCACGAGGGGATGAAGGAAATCATATCTCTTAGGTTGTGTAGAGTAATGGAGAAGAGAGTTGAGTGGTTGAAATTGTTGTAGGAGTCTTTTAATTGAGAAAATGGTACTGGGTTGTTGTATGAATAATAGTCAGCGGTAGAAGCCATTATTTTCTTGTGGACTTATAGCCCCAATTCGAGGGTGACCTTAGAGAATTGGAGCAACGAAGTCTATGGTTGGATGGAACGTCCATCGTCTGCAGCCAATTATGTAGTTGTTCGTAAGATAAGTGTTTTTATATTGTTCTTCTTCAGAGTTTTAATGTTATGCTTGAATGTTGTGTTTTATCTGTGTTTTGTGTATTTAAATGCTACTATGATTGAGGAATAATCTGCATTTGCAATTTTTAAAATTCCAGATAGTTGCATAAGCCTCTATATCATGTTGTGTGCATTCATTTTTTAAATGGTAACAAAGTATTTCATTTTGGTTGGGTAACAGGTACGTTACAGTAGGCTTTTAGCATATTAGACAAAATAGGTAATAGGGTAGAGGACATGTTAGTGAATGAGAGAGGACCCTTGGGACGATGGGATAACACAAAGATGGAAGGAGTAAATCCTTATGGATCTTAAAAGGATTATGAGGCCATATTACTTCAACAAGATATTTGAATTCTAGAGAGAGCCTATCAAACCATTTGGATGGATTGTGAATCACATTTTCTAAGTTGTCATATGTTTTTAAATGTTGATTCCAAGAAAGAGGACAGGGGACCATAAGAAGTACAAGGAGAGGAGCTAGAGTATGAGATGTATCATTGGAATCCTTCATCTGGGTATCTTTAGAACCAATGGATAATGGTAATTTAAAGATCAAGGAATTAAGGCACATAAGTGTGATCATCACCTTCCCTCCCAACCCAATAAAATCATCTAAGAGAAGTGGTTGTCAGGTTAGGATGCGCTTGGAAGGTGGAACATCATGTAGTGAGCACTACACTGAGAACGACCTACAGATGGATGTAAATCTATTCATTTGTGGGTACAAAGAAGAACAAATAGAAATCATGATAGGAAATGGTGGATATATCTTGAACATTCTTGCTCTAGAAACCTTTACCAAGATAATGACATCAGTGAAAGCATATTGTGGTGTGGAAAAATCTCCATGTTTTAAGCAAGTAAATGATTTTTGTTATTGAGATAAGGAGTTATAGGTGGATGAAGGTTCCTGCCATCCAACATTGAAGGTCTTGGGGCCAAGGTAATTCATAAAGCTTAAGTTTTTCCTTGTAGCCCTATCCATCAAGCAAAAATGTTAGATTTTGTCGATGCATCAAGGTGAGAGCAACACATGTATCTGTGGGTGCAAAGGCGATCATTTCATAGCTCATTCACATAAAATCAAAGAATTTGTATGAAGTATTGGAGATAAGCCCCACGAGAACTGCAGAGATGAAGAGGGATTACAAAAAGTTGGCACGAGAGTTTCATCCGGATCACACGACTCTTCCCGAGGATAAGAACCGAAACACCCAGATGTTTTTGCAGATACACAATGTGTATGTGACTATGTCGATCTATGTCGATCCACATGACCGTGCATGATATGAATGGCATCTTTGGGGTAAAGATTGGGGCTTCGGTGGGAAGACATGGAATAAAGCGAGTGTGGGCTATAGAGATTGGTCTGGTCATGTGGGGTGGAATTGGGAAACAGTTCAATGATGGTGATGTGTAATTACATTTGTCAGAGCCTATTACCCTAATAGATGTACGACTATCAATATGCATCCAATAACGATGCATCCAATAACAGAGCATTTAATATTGTATATGTATTGAAGAGAGAGGTGTAAAGCTTGATTCTCTCCTTTCTATATTAATTTTATATTGTTTTTATTCAATAAAGAATTAAAGTTAATAACTCCCTTTAGGTCAAATAAAACTCTAAGACTTTGGTAAACTTAGCTAGAAGATATTTGATCCAAAGGAAAGAATACCATAAAGTGATTTGGCTAATTAGTTAAGTGGCATTTATCTCTAAAAAATTAGCACAAGATAAATTAGGAGAGTGAATCAAAAAGGAATATGGGGAAGACTAACAACATAGGATTTATCAAGAATGACAAAGAAGTTATCTATTTCTCTACATCCCAGGAGAAAGGGATATAAAAAAATTAGTGAAAGAGAGGTATCTTCCATCCCTATCACCTTAATATTAATCATGTCATGGTGTAGGGGAACTCATGCATGATAGTGGGTCCTCTAAAGAAGTTTGCTAGAGACACCTCCCCCTTAGACATTGCTAAGAATATATGTTTCATCTCAATCCTAGAAAATATATAATCTCTTACACAACTTCAGAATGTAGTTGTAGCACCCTAGTTTTGATCCTCGGATTAGCAACATGTATAAGTGTAAATATGATGAATGACCAAGGGTCAAGCAATGCAAAATGTAAACATTGCATTGAAAAATAATAAAATAAAATACATCGCCGACTACAGACAAATAATGACATTGTCATGGGGGGCTATTATTCCATAAGAGGTGGGTGGGAAATTCATTTCACCTAGTTATTGAAGCATGAGCTAAGTACACTCATGAAGATAATTGTATCATTGAATGCATGTAAGAGGTGGGTGAAAGAGTCATCTCACCTATTTTTGAAGCATAGGCCGAGATAAATTTACAGTTGGGTAGAAGAGAGGAAAAAGAGAGTTGGGAGATGGAGAAGAGAGGAAGCCACATTGTGTATTGAAGACAACTTGTTGGAGCTGGGAATTGCATGGAGAACTAGGCTACAATGTCTGCAAGTGAATTTTTGTGTAGAAATTACCCACGAGAAGATGAGTAATGTTGATGTGAGTACCTTTGTTACAACTAGATTTCTTAGATCCCCCGGCTGAGAGATTTCTAGCCAATATATGTTGAAGCCCTGGAGGGGATGAGGATTGTCTGAGAGACTGTAATGTAGAGAAGGAAATAAATACTATCCCTTGGGTTGTGTAGACTGATGGGGAAGAGATTTGGGTGGTTAGAATTGTTGTAGAAGTCTTTTTACTAAGAAAATGGTATTGGGTTGTTGTGTGGACAATAGTCAGCCATATAAGCCATTATTTTCTTGTGGACTCATAGCCCCGGCTCGAGGGTGATTTACTGCTAAGAGAACTAGAGCAACAAAGTCTATGGTTGGGTGGAATGTCTATCATATACAACCAATTGTATAATTTTTCATAAGATAAGTGTTATAATCACTGTTCGTATTTACTGTTTTAATGCTATCCTTGAATGTTGTGTTTAAACTGTGTTTTGTGTATTTAAATGCTACTATGATTAAGGAATAGTATGCATTTACGATTCTTAAATTTTCAAATAGTTTCATGAGCCTATATGTCATACTGCAAGCATTCATATTTTAGATGGTAACAAAGTATTTCGTTTTGGTTGGGTAACATGTACGTTACAATAGTCTTTTAGCATATTAGACAAAATAGGTAATAGGGTAGAGGACATGTTAGTGAATGATGGAGAGAACCCTTGGGACAATAAGATAACACGAGGATGGGAAGAGTAAATCCTTATGGATCTTAAAAAGATTATGAAGCCATATTGCTTCAACAAGATATTTAACAAGATATTTAAATTCTAGAGGGATCCCATCAAACCATTTGGATGGATTGTGAATCACATTTTTTAAGTTGTCTTATGTTATTAAATGTTGATTCCAAGATATAGGACAGGGGACAATAAGAAGTAGAATGAGAGGAGTTAGAGTATGAGATGTATCATTGGAGTCTTTCATTTGAGTCTATTAGAACCAATGATTAATGGTCATTTGAAGACCACAGAATCAAGTCACATAAGTGTGATCATCACCTTCCCTCCCAACCCAATAAAATCATCTAAGGGAAGTGGTTGTCAAGTTAGGATGAGTTGGGAAGGTGGAGCATCATGGAGTGAGCACCACATACAGAAGGGCCTATAGGGCCTATAGATGGATGTAAGTTTGTTCATTTGTGGGTACAAAGAAGAACAAATAGAAATCATGATAAGAAAAGGTGGATATATCTTGAGCATCCTTGCTCTATAAACCTCTACCAAGAGAATGCATGTCTTGATTGTAAGCAAAAGCATATTGTTGTGTGGAAAAATCTCCATATTTTAAGCAATTAAAGGATTTGTTTTAAACCTCTACCAAGAGAATGCATGTCTTGATTGCAAGAAAAAACATATTTGATGAGTGAGATTGTTGTGGTTGGGATTTTCAGTTTTGATCGGAAAAGGCACAGTGTTGTCAATAGACTGTCGACGTTTCGGATCCAAATCAGGATCCATCTTCAGGACAATGAGCCTGGGTTAAGAAGTGCCTACCTGGGTTAAGAAGTGCCTACCTTCCTTACATCCAAGGAGTGACCGACAAAATTGCAAGAGTCCTCAGTAAAAAAGAGATTAAAACATCCTTCAAACCTCTTGAAACCATCAAACAGAGTATGAGATCCGTCAAAGACAAGCTTAACCCTCACAATGGCAAATGAATCTACAAAATAGAGTGCTCATGTGGTAAATGCTACATTGGTGAAACTGGTCACTCCTTCCAAGTTAGGATAAAAGAACATGGAGCTGACATCAAGAACGAAAGCATCCGCACCTCCGCCTAAGCTGAACACTCCATTAAAACTAGACACCATGTTCGCCTAGAAGACACCAAAATCCTCGCCAAAGAGAATTACCTCTTCAAACGTCGCATTAGAGAAGCCATTGAAATCTGTAAACATCCTAATAACCTTAACAGAGACAGTGGGTTAGAACTGAGCGAAAACTGGCTCCCCCTGATCCACAAAAAACAACAATAATCATGGGTAATTTTCATATCTTATTATAAATTATTTATTCATAATAAAACCCCCTCCCAATTAATTTTAATTTTAATTCTATGACAACCTAATAACCTCTTAAATAACCTAAGAACATAACCCTAGAACCTATAACCTAACCCTAGAACCTATTAATCTAAATGAAGACATTAATACACAACATTAAATTAATAATAACCCATTATTTACCTTATAACCCAAAACAACACATTTAGAAACCCTAATACTAAACTCATAAACAAACTTTTAATTATTCTTTTTAAATTATTTAGTTAACCTTAGATTATAATACCTTAACCCTATAATAAATTTAATAATCCACCTTTTACCTATTAACTAAACCCTAGAACATTAAATAATGATAAAATAAAAAAACCCTAAATTAATAATAAACTATTATAACTTTAAATAAACAAATTAATAAACCCTAGAAATCTTAGCAAATAATTAAAATTTATTAAATAATTCTACTTTAAAACCTAGCCGACACTAAAAACTTTCCCACACTTCCAGTATTTATACCAGCTCTTCCCTTTTTCTTAACCCAGGCTCATTGTCCTGAAGATGGATCCTGATTTGGATCCGAAACGTTGACAGTCTATTGACAACACTGTGGCTTTTCCGATCAAAACCGAAAAAACATATTGTTGTGCGGAAAAGTCTCCATATTTTAATCAATTAAAAGATTTGTTTTATTGAGATAAGGAGTTATAGGTGAATGAAGGTTACTCCCATCCAACATTGAAGGTTTTGGGCCAAGGTAATTCATAAACCTTAAATTTTGCCTTGAAACCCTATCCATCAAGTTATTTCTTTTTAATATTCAAAGTGATAAATTGTCTTGTCTAAAATTGTGCCATTAACAAAATTTGAAAATTTGTTAAAAAAAATCCTTTCAAAATGATTTAAAAAAAAAGAGAGTATAAGAGAATAAATAAAGACTCCAATACTATATCTTCGACAATAAAACCTATACAAAATCAATTTTACAATGTAAATATTTTGATATCCCCTATCACAAATTGTCTACAAATATTTTGATATACCCTATTACAAATTGCTTAGTCTAAAAATGCACTATAAACAAAATTTAAAAATTTGTTAAAAATTTCCTTTCAAAGTGAATTTAAAAAATAAATATGCATAAGAAAATAAATAAGAATGACTACTATATATTTAGTAATAAAATGATCCATATGGATGTCAGTGGCCTCCCACCTATTCCAACTGGTTCATTTTGGCAGTTTTCCAGTTTGACAGTTTTTTTCCTAATTTTCAGGTCCCCGACTTGCGGGGCCGTTTTGAGGCCCTAAACAACGTTTTTAGAGATTGGCACAGTCGAAAATGCTCTTTATTAGATTAGACCAAAATGTGTAGTCGTATAGACCTTTCCAACGGGCTATTGTGCACCTAAAATGGAGATCGTATGCAAAAGTTACGACCCCGGGAAGTTGACCGACTAACTTACCCAAATGGGGCCCACATGACCTTTGGCACTTCATCTCCTAGGGTTAGGTTTTTGGATTTCTAGGGTTTTTGACATTCCTGTTTATTGTAAAAAGACCTTCAGAGCCTCACTGTAATGATCTTCTTGCGAATGAGCGCAACCATCATATCTCTTCTTAGAGATAAGCCGCCACCATTCCAACAAGCTTGTTTTCTGCTGCATTTTACAGTTTCAACTTATTTCCTTATTGAATAGAAAATCAGTTTTACTGTATCTCTGTTATTCTGTGTTAAGCATCTTTTAATAATCTGTATTCATTTCGTTTTGCTCATAAAATCCGGATCAGTGGTATCAGAGCGGTCTGCTCCTTGTCGTCTTAATGCATGTCCCCAACGAGGTCGGGGTACAAAGAATTGGGTCTCAAGCTTGTTTCTCTTGAGGACAAAAGCTCTCACACGCCCAAACGACGTCTCATGGCAGGAGAAAATAAAGATGAAGGGACAGGAGATCCTTTCAAAATGTTGCTTGAGGAAGCCCTCATGCAACAGAGGAATGAGATGATGGATAGTTTTGCGCAAATTCTTCGACGACTACCAACAAGCGACGCATCTTCCTCGAATGGAGGCGCCGCCCCCTTCAAGGTACAAATAAACTTCGATATTCCTATATTTGAAGGTCAGATAGACGCGGATGTTGTAGACAAGTGGTTGAATCTACTAGAAGGGTATTTTTCTGTCCATAACTTTTCAAATAGAGAAAAAATTACTTTTGCGCTCCTCAAAGCCATTCCCCATGTCAAAGATTGGTGGGAAACTTTCTGTGAGAAAAAGGAAATAGAGGAACCCTCATTATTTATAGTCACAACCACCTGTGAATCCTATAGGGATGTTATTAAGGAACAATACTATCCTGTCGGAAGCTATGACGACTTGTATACCAAATGGACCACACTGCGGTAAGAAAGAGACCAAGTAGTGTCAGATTTCACAAATATCTTCCATACCCTGCGCACCAAGCTGGGTATCAAAGATTCAGAGCGACATATGGTGCTCAAGTACCGTGGTGCTCTGCATAGATACATCCAGACTGAAATGGAATTTATGGACATCTCGTCCTTGGGCGCGGCCTATCGATATGCTGTCAAAATCGAGAAGAAGCTCAAACAAAAGATGTGACAATTTGGGCTTGGGAACCCCTCGTAGCAAAAGCCAGGAAAGGGCGGCCCCAACCTACAGAACAAAGGACAGAGCAAAGATGGACAGTATCAGGACAACCAGTCCAAGCTTCGGAGCTTCTTGGGCCTTGCAAATTTCTATCGCAGGTTCATGTTGGGATTCTCTCATATCACATGGGACCTCAGCCAAGTAACCAGGGGTGGTGGTAAGGCAAAAATTGTGTGGGGCCTGTCCCAACAACAAGCCTTCGATGAATTGAAGCAACACTTGTGCTCATCCCCGGTACTTTCATTACCGGACCTGTAGCATCCCTTTGAGATCGAGATAGATGCTTCAAACTATGTTGTAGGCGTCGTTCTCACTCAACATGGCCACCCCGAGGCGTATCATAGTGAGACGATATCAGATGTTGTCCGTAAATATCCTACTTACGACAAAGAAATGTACTTGATTGTGCAAGCCTGTCGCCAGTGGAGACATTACATTCTGGGGAAGGAGACAGTCATCCACACTAATCACAAGCCACTAAAATTCATGCAGACCCAAGGCAAATTGCAGAATGACCGCCATCAGAAGTGGTCCACATACTTACAATAGTTCCACCTCAACATCAAGTATAAAATAGGAAGTACCAACCGATTTTTCGATTGCCTTAGCCGACCTCTAGTCACAGCACTCACCACAGTGCTAGACTCTTGCGGCCATGAGACCTTTGGATGGCCCCACCTCTATGAGACAAACCCTGACTTCTCCACCACCTACCAAATGTTGGGAGCAAACTCAGTGGTCGTTGATTTCCATCTTTAGGACAGGTTGTTGTGTCGTCTGGGCCATCTCTGCGTTCCATCAAGCGAGCGTGCGAAGATGATCTAGGAAGCTCACTACAGTCGAGTGGCATGACACTTTGGCGTCGAAAATACAATGGGAGTGTTGCAAAAACATTTCTACTGGTCGAAACTTCGATAGGATGTCGGCAAGTATATCAAGTCCTGCATCGCCTGTGCTATTGCCAAACCGACCACTAAGAAACATGGCCTGTACACCCCTCTTCCTACTCCTGAAAAGCTGTGGGAATCCATATCCAAGGACTACATGTCAGGCCTCTCGTCCACCAAGAGGGGCAACGACTGCGATTTTGTGGTTGTTGATCGCTTTTCCAAGATGGCGATTATGGCCACCTGCAAGAAGACCATCACTGCAGAGGCCACTGCCAAGCTCTTCTTTGAATGCGTCTGGGTACACTTTGGGATCCCAAAAACCATTGTCTCAAATCGGGACAGTTAGTTCCTCAGCACATTCTGGTCGAGCCTCTGGTCACTGTTGGATACCAAGCTCACCAAATCCACTGCCTTCCACCCCTAGACAGAGGGCCAAAATGAGGTCGTCAATCAAATGATCATACATATCCTACGCATGTGCAATTCCAAGCACCCTCGCACATGGGATGAGAGTCTTCCCTATGTCCAGCATAGCTACAACCGAGCCCTGCATAGCTCAACTGGCCACAACCCCTTTCAGGTGGGGTTGGGATTCCAACGATTGGGCCCCATGGATGTTGCACTACCACTGGCAAACACCTCGACTGAATCGTTCCCTGCTCCACCAGAAGCTGACAAAGCCACCCGTTTCATTGAGAGGATCCATCACATCCGCCAACAGGTTTAGGATATTTTATAGAAGTCCAATGCCAAGTACAAGTAGCACCATGATCAACATCGGGTGCCACATAAGTTTCAGGTCGGCGACAAAGTTTGGTTGCACTTGCAGAAAGAACGCCTTACAGGGCCCCATCGGAAGCTTCGCCCACTCCGGTATGGGCCATACACCATCACTAAGGATGTGGGTGACAATGCTTTTGCACTCAATGTTCCCCATTTCCTTCGCCTGCACCCAGTCTTCAACGTGGCTCTCCTTCGGCCATATTTCCCACCATTATTGGACACCTCAGAGATAGCAGAGTAGTTGACACCAACATAAATCAACCCTAACTGCATGCAACAGGCATCCAATGATCAGATTGTGGACACACATATCAAGGGCACCCGACAACAAAGGATCCATCTTTATCGAGTTGTCAAAGCAGGGCAGCTCCTACACCAAGGCAAGTGGCTCACCCGGGGCCAAATTCAACAGAAATTTCCTCATCTGATGGGGGAACTCAATGCAATGGAGACCATTGCTTCCTAAGGGGGGAGGATTGATCCATATGGATTTCGGTGGCCTCCCACCTATTCCAACTAGTTCATTTTGGTAGTTTTCCAGTTTGGCAGTTTTTTTCCTAGTTTTCAAGTCCCTGACTTGCGGGGCCGTTTTGAGGCCCTAAACAACGTTTTTAGAGATCGGCACAATCAAAAATTCCTTGTGTTAAATCAGATCAAAATGTGTAGTCCTCGGATAGACCTTTCCAACGGGATATCGTGTGCCTAAAACAAAGATCGTATGCAAAAGTTACGACCCCGGGAAGTTGACCGACTAACTTACCCAAACGAGGCCCACATGACTTTTGGCGCTTCATCTCCTAGGGTTAGGTTTTTGGATTTCTAGGGTTTTTGACATTCTTGTTTATTGTAAAAAGGCCTTCAGAGCCTCATTATAATGATCTTCTTATGAATGAGCACAGCCGTCACATCTCTTCTCAAAGATAAGCTGCCACCATTCCAGCAAGCTTGTTTTCTGTTGCATTTTACAGTTTCAACTTATTTCCTTATTGAATAGAAAACCAGTTTTACTGTATATTTGTTATTCTTTGTTAAGCATCTTTTAATAATCTGTATTCATTTTGTTCTGCTCATAAAATCCGGATCATAAAACTTGTACAAAATCAATTTTATAATACAAATATTATAGCATAGATAGTAATATAAATATTAAAAATAAATAAATTTTCATCTCTATATCTTCAACAATAAAACCCTTACCAAATCAATTTTATAATAAAAATATTATAATATCTCTAATAATAAAAATATTAAAAAATAAAAAATTTCATCACACAGAGAGTTAGTGTAACTCCACAATCCTATATACATCATATTTTATAGGGTATAAACACCATACATATCAATCAATGAATCCTACAAATATATTTATGTGTTAATGGGCATGCTTTAATGGCATGGATTTTCCTCTAAGTATTGACATAGGTCAAAAGTTAGGTCAAAAGTGGGAAATGTGTTAAGAAAATTAAGCATCAACGAGTAATTTAGAAACATAACTTTACATGTTTCACATCGTATAATTACGTATTTTCCAATGTGGAACTCCAACCTTGTATTTTATATGCACAAACCACCATGAAAGCTTTGTACTAGATGTAATGAGATAAATACTCGAATTTAAAGGTTATTCTAAAATGTAAATATATTATAATAAATTTGATAGATTTAATATCTATTTACAACGGTCCCCGAGGTTTAGAGCAGTTGGTGAGGGAATGTGTTGTTAAGGCACTTTGTAAGTGAAAGTCATCGGTTCGAAACCCCTGGGGACACCTCAAATCCAACCATGTTAAGGGTTGGTGCGGTCGAGGCCGAGTGCGATCCCCGGGTGACTTTGATGGCTTAGATTCCCCTAGGTCATGGCATCTCAGCCAAGACAATCCCTCGCCAAGCCAAAAAGGTTTAGGATTACCAAAAAAAAAAACATCTATGTACAACAAATAATTAATCTAAAAGCAAGAATGGATTTTAAAAAACTATAGTATTATTAAAAAATAAACAAAAAAATGTATATACTCACAACATTTAATAAAAATATGCATATTATACCATGTTTGCAAAGAATAATTTCATATTAAAATAAGAAAATATTAAATATTATATTCAAAATTTAATAAAAAATAATTATCATAAGTTTTTTTTTAACTTCTCAAGACAGCTCTGGGAGGCAGGTGTGGGGGGCGAGGTATTGTATGGCCTTAGAGGAAATCAAGACATGGATTTCTACTAGAACCTAGGTAATACAACAAACAATATAGCATAAGCTTATGTGGTTTATGAGGAGGTGCAATTAATTCAACAAAAGCAAATAAGCCAACTTAATATAGTGGGAGACTCTAAAAATACCATCCTATACCTTGCCACTGGATCCGCTCCAATGGATCTTAAGTTAAAGTGTATCATAGAGAGGATAAGGTTGTCTTTGAAAAACATATCTGCCCAATGTTTTCATATCTTCAGAGAAAATAATAAGGAAGATGATAAAATGGCAAACAAGGCCATTGGCTTGGCCCCTAGTTCCTTGGGAATCCAAGGGAAAGTGAGCATTGCAACCCCTCCATAATGAAGGGGGCTAGGATAAGGAATGGGGCCCTTTGGGTCCAAGTAAAAGTTGAAAGGATGGCTACACATGGAAATTGCATGCATAACTTGCCCCCTCGTCTTCATAATCAATGGCACATTGGGAGGGATTGCGTCGAGGTTATTTGGCTCGTGGTGAAGGACGGGCAGTCTTCATTGTTGATAATGTTGATGGCGTAGATATGGGATCTTGTTTGTGGAAGCTATACTTAGACCCATGGGAAATTTAATAATGTGGTACACCTGGAGCCTAATCCCATTTCCCGGTTGATGGATATGTTGATGGATGGAATGTAAGAAATGATGGGAAGTTATGCGCAGAAGTTGGAAGTATAGGCCATGAAGGAAAAGTTTATTTCTTAGATTTGTGGGATGGATTACCAGTGTGAGGATTCATGCATCTATAACTTCAGGTCATAAATTATGGTTTCTAAAGTTGGGTTTGTAGTTATAACTTTCAATTTGGTGGAGAATAACCTGGTTGTAAGTCTGGGTGGATTTTGCAAGGGGAAAATTAGGTCGCTCTAAGGTGAGATTCTAGTGTGTAATTATCTTGAGGGTCCTCTGGTGTGTCTCATTCTGACCTGGTTAGGACCTCTAGTCCTTAAAGCAAGGAGGATTTTGAGACTACTTCTTCAGTCTTTGGCATACTACGTGGTCTTTGGGTGTTCTTTTGGTGAGTTAGCAGTTTGATGACGTTCTGGTAAGTAAATCAAGCCTGCTTTTGATTATGGTTGGTTTTGATATTTTCTTATTCTGTCTAGTAATTGTTATTCTTTCCTAGGATGGATGTGTTTGGGGAATTTGTCAAGAGCGAATTGGGGAGTGAATTAGCACTCCTTTTCTCTGGCCAATTGTGGGGCAATTGGGTAGTCTTCTGGTGGGAGGTAAGTTTGGCAGTGGTTGGTTTAGTGGGGTGGAGTCAAGCCTTTAATTTGGCCCCTGTTTGAAGTTCTTAAACATGGCAAAAGGAAAGGAAGTGCCTCAGGGAATTTTAGTATGGGTAGAGGATTCTATGGAGGATAATTTCACAACTATTAAAAATTGTCTCTCAAAGTTGATGCGCACAGTTCAACAATATTCTTTTCTCTTGAAACTTTGGCTCAACATAGAGTGTTAATTAGACAACTTCAAGATGAGGTGGATTATCTGTGAAGGCACGAAGAATCTTTGCAGAGGCAATTGGATAAGAGGGAGATAATTCCAGAAACTTATGTTCAGGACGAGGACAAAGGATAATCTTGCAGACATGAAACAAAGAGGTTGAGGATGCTGCATGATATGAATCTTGCAGTGATGTTTTCAACTGAAGAAGGAATGAAAAAAGAATGGGTATAGAATGTCTACTTTCTAGTAGAGATATGTTTTGTTTTTTTGTTTGTATACTGGGTGATTATTACCAGATATATTCAGTGCATTGTAATAAAAGTATTATACATATTTGGTCTTATAGGAGTAGAAAGAAACTTTGGATTTTAGTCAGAACAATGGTGCTTGATTTTTTCTTTTTCTACCAACCCATCCTTTTGGTACTCAACGACCCTGGTCGCGCCCTTTTTATTGAATAAAATTTCCTAGTTGATGTGAAAAAAAAACTTCTCTAGAAATCTCATCTCAAATGAAACCATGCCAAATTCTTGATGGCACAAGTAATGATTCAATTTGTAACAATGGTTGCATCCCTTTTATTTTTATTTTTTGCAATGATATGTCCCTTGTTTATGACAATTGTTT
Organism: Picea engelmannii; assembly: GCA_009831015.1. Lineage (NCBI taxonomy): Eukaryota > Viridiplantae > Streptophyta > Pinopsida > Pinales > Pinaceae > Picea > Picea engelmannii. The sequence continues at coordinate 316,487 of ML785081.1, read as the reverse complement.
CAAAGTTGTTGTGCATTAAATAAATTTCAGTACATATAAAAAGGCATTAATTTAAAAAAAAAAAATTAAAAAGAAAGTGCATGACATAAATAGTGTCCAAAATAAATATCATTTATTTCATTGGCTTATGTAGGTTACTATGTTGCAGCCTCTAAGGTGGTTATATTCATGTCTTCAAGATGATGCAAGATTGATGCGTACTCCCCACCTAGGTCCACCCTCTTTGACACTCATGCTTCAATAATACACACTCATATAGATTTACTTATCAGTGACAAAATCCTTTCTTAGACATGACATTTTGCAAAGCACAATGAGTGATGTGTTGAACTCCGACAACGTTTTGGGGATGGGGGAGATTCTCCAAAAACTATTCCCTAATCGATGTATGATTTCAATAAGTCTATGTTGATTGACATGATGAGATCAATTGGTAGCAATGAGCTAAACATAGAGAGGCACTTCTCCACATAGTAGAATTCATAGATCTATTGTCTGGAGATTGCAGTGATCTTACATCGCTTGTCACTATGATGGTGCAAGCCATAGCGGTGATTAATTCAAATTTTTTAGTTTGTTTCTCCCAATGTTTCATTTTCTCATTGCCTCCTACACTTGTTCCCTCTAGAAATCACCCATGATTTTCTCTATGTTTGAATAGTAAGGAGGAGCCTACCCTCTTGCTTTGTGCCTCTCACCCCTGCTATGTCCCTACATGGTTCAACCATTTCTACACATTTGAATGATGAGGAAGATCATACCCTCTCAACTATACTACATTCCTCTTGGCTCTTCTTCCCTCTTCTCAACTATTCTTCCCTCCTCTTGTCTCTACTCTAACCCTCCCATCTCCGCTTCCATTCTCTCAACTTTGGTCCCTTATGCTCAATTACCATTTAAGAGGGGGATCTGTTCGCCAAAAAGCAAAACTTTGTTCCACCTGACTTTGCTCCAACCCTCTCTCCAGCTCCATTATCATTTAAGGTGGTGTTATGTTGTCTCATTTGTCTGAGCATTTGACACTTGGGATTTGGGTAAGTTGTTTATTAATCTTTGTTTTTTAAGTCAGACTAAGAATGTGTGGGCAATTGTTTTTCTAGTTTTTTCACTATTATTGAAAAAGTGCAGGGATACTCAATATGAAGGTGTATTTGTAAGCATTACAAGAGTGAACACTAAATATTCTTGTTTTTCAATATAGTTATGTTATATATAATTATAGTTCACAAAAGATATTTCATAAGAAAGTTACACCATGTTTGAATTTGAAATTGGTTGGATAAT
>ML785081.1:265477-315107 GCA_009831015.1 Picea engelmannii | reverse complement strand
TGTTTTTTATCATTTTCATTATATTCATAGTTTTGTTTTTGTTGGGAAAAGTGTGTCATGCAAGTCTTGTAATGGAGTAGGGAATAAATGCATAGTTGTAGCAACAAATAATTGTTCATTAGTGGCAAGGAATAAATGCAAATCACTAGTAAGCAATGAGTGTTAAACAATAATAGTTGGTCAATTAATTGTTTGTGGTTTTCAACATATAGAATTGGAAAACCATAAATGGTTTATGGTTTACAGTTTTTGTTATGCCTATTTACCCAGTGCTAGGGTTGGAGAAAAACAAAGTGTAAGTTTTAACTTACTGTTATGCTACCAAACTTTCATCATAATCCTTATGCTATTGTAGGACACTCTTGTTGAGATAACATGGACTCTATATTGTAACCATTTAGTTGTTGAATAATACATTGAATATGATTTACAACGAGGGGTTTTCCCCGAGAAATTATCGTGTTGTTCAATTGTTAGTTGTTTATTTCACTTGTTTGTGATCGTTATGTTCTAAGATTTTGCACATTCTTCTCTCATGGATTAGTGTAGGAAGAATATTTTTCACCTTTAATTCCTTTCATTTGACATTAGATCTCGATCACCTTGGATCCAATGTGTTAGGGACAAGGGTTTTTTAATCTAATCTTGGTTTGAGTGGAAGCTTGCACAAAGGGAAAACTTGTAGCAGGGAAATGGAAAACACATCTAGATTAGAAATGGATAAGTTTAATGGAACTAACTTTGAGCTGTGGAAGCTCAAGATAAAGGATCTTCTTATGCATCGAGATCTATGGGTTCTGGTATATAAAACCAAACCCACTGGTATGAAAGATGAAGAGTGGGTGGTGTTGGAGAGAAATGCAAGAAGCCTTATAAAGATCTAATTATCCAATTCGGTAATATGGAACATTTATGAAGAAAAAATTGCATCAACTCCATGAAAGAAGTCAGGGTATTTGTATCAGGACAAGTCCTTGGTTAATAAACTTTTTTTTATGGAAAATGTTTTTTTCCTTGAGAACGGGTCATGATTTTGTAGTTGAGCACCTAAATGCATTTAATACTAGTGTGACCCAGTTGATCTAAGTTGGAGTGAAGATGGATGAGGATTATCATTGTATGATACTTTTGTGTTATTTTATAGATTCATGGGACAACATGGCAATGGCCATTGGAAGCACTATAAAGACATTGGTGCTTGATGAGATTGTGGCTTCTTTACTCTCAAAAGTAGTGAGGCGGAAATATTTTGAATCCACCAATGAGGTCTTGGATATTAGTGGAAGATAAAAGGAGAAGGGAAAGAAGAGAGAAAAGGGAAATTCTAAATCATGTGGGAGAAATAAGTCTCCTAGAGATTCCAAGGAAAAATGTTGGAAGTACGATAAGGTCGAGCATTTCATAATAGACTACAAGGAAGAGAAGAATAAGAAAAAAAAGGAAAATTATGCATGAGCATTTTGCTTCCAAAGTCAACCTTGATGACTAGACCTAGGGATCTTTGATTTGACTAAGGGAGTGGTTTCCCTAATTTAAACTTATTGTAATTCCATATGTTCTAGAAGCCTTGTGTGAGAGAGAATTTGTAATATTTAGAGAGGTCTTAGGGTGAGTTATAGGTCTCTTGAGTGTTTTATGGATATGAAAGATCCTATAAGTTGTTAAAGTGAGGATTTTGTGGATCTGAACCAATTTTGGTTTCATATTCCTATTGTTTTATTATAGGCCTATGGGAAATGAGATTAAGGAGATGAGAGAGGATAGGATTAGAGAGATAGAGTGGGAGTAAGAGGACAATTGTGGCCAAAAAGGTTGAACACAAGACAATTAATTGTAAATCAAGCCAAGGAAGGTGAGAAGGCCATGTGTAATTTATGTACAAAGATTCATAAATATAAGTCATGTGTTTATTAGTTCTCGATGTCAGTGTGAAGATTGCTTATTCCATTCATTGTGTCTCTGAGTCGGATAGCAAAGTCCAAATCAGACTCTCATAGAGTTGTTGTGCAAGTTTGGGCGCAATGAAAGCAAGTGTTACATGTTTAAATGACAAGGAGGAGTCACATTCCATAAAAGGACAAGATCAATTGTTGATCATTAAAAGGATCGACAAGCGGTATAACAGAGGAAGAAATCATGTTAACGAGACCTCAAAACCCTAAGTGTTTATGATCAAGGCCAAGGTCAAGTTTTGATCGTCAATTACCCCAGATTGGGAGTTAATCTCATTGTTTTTGCACCAAACCACTGAAGGGTCAACATCCACTTTAGATCCATATCAATAGATGCCATCGTATCGAGAGTTAGAAAGTACGAGGAAGTTAATACTGAGATGACCAATCCATGTCTAATAGATATCAACGGTGGAGATTAGATCTGGGATAGATTTTCTAGATCAACGGTCCAAAGTCCCCATAGTCTAGACTTAAAGGTGGTGAAACCATAACCATTCATTCCAGAATTAGATCGATGGTTCCATTTATAGTGGACCGCAGGAATCAGAGGTTTTAAGGTGTTGGAGGGCCTAAAAGTCTCGAGGTACTGATGAGGAGATACGTCAGGCTGGCGTAAGGTATTCCACTCAAGGGACGTCCCTTGTAAGAAAGGTTACATATTGATCAGGGTTCTGTGGTGCCCCACATCGTGAGTTTGGAATATAATAAAATTTGAAATCAATGGTCCAAACTGGATTCGAAATCTAGATCAACGGTGATCCATCATTGAATGATATCATAGAGGAAGAGATCATGGTCATTAATCACCAGCAGTATCAACGGTCCAGATCATTGTGGATCTCGACCATCGGACCTTTCATAATGTTTTTATTGATCATTGATCAACTTTAGGATCAACAATCCAAATTGATCATGTATCTAAAAAATGTGGAGAAGTTAATGTTCAAGGTTAACGAGGAGGAATAGATCCAATAGTTTGTCTACAATAAAGATCAGTGGCCCATGTCATGAAAAATATCACCCATTGAAAATTTTACTTGTTGATACTAGATACCAAGAAGCACTTGGTCACCACTCATGGTCTTATGGAGGAATAAGCACCAAGATTTAATCACTTAAGTGAAAAAACACAAATCTCCAGTGTAGGGTCTCATGGAAGAATAAGGGCTTAGAACTAGACGAGAAAGTCACTTGGAGTTTAAGTGGAGGGTTCTAGCATTTGGTCACTAAAGTGATAAGTGTTGGGTTTGAGTGCTATAGATAAGCAACGATAGGGACTGGTGCAAGAAACAAAGCACTCCAAACTATGTAAACATGGATTTTTGGGCTTGTACAAAGAATTGAGAGAATATTGAGCTTAAATTTGTAGCGGAGTTAATTCAGGAACTCTACACCTATGGGAAACTAACCCGGTGGGTTGCTATCAATTGGTATCAAAGGGGAATTAGGTTGTTGATTTGAATTTTACAAGGATTTGGAATTGGTACTGTTGGCGATGGAAGTCACTCCTGGATTGCTAGTAGGAGCAGAGCCCGATGCCCATCAGTTTTATGTCACGATTGTTTATAGATGGGATGACCGAATGGAAGCCAACTCAAAACAATATCATTCCAACTCCAAAACTAGGCCAAGCATGCATATGTGAGTGAGGTCTTATATAAACTTCAGATAGTGAGTTGTAGTAAAGGGTGAACAGGCAGAAGACTTATATAAGAGAAAAGAAGAGGTCTGTTATTAACATCGAGTTTCTAACAGACTGTGGAAGAAGACGTCCAAACACAATATCATCTTACATTCAAACGCAAAAGCCAAAGAATGAAATAATGCAACAATAAATATTTTATCATAACATAACTGCAATAATTCGTGCGAATCATTCAATCATGAACTCTCTTAGCATGAGACGAAAATTAGATGGAGTAAGAAAGATTGTCTGTCATAAAACAAGAGATCTCATATACAGATGCATAACCAGAAAACTAGAATATCTGTTAAAACTTTACAGTAGGGAGCTCTTCTCTACCATCGATGATTACAAAAATGGAAAAAACGCCTACATATACTCTCCCCCCTTTTGCCCAGCAGAAGCATATCCGGACCTTCAAGGCATGGCGTCTCCTCAATCAAATATGGCCTGCACTCTCCTGTCATACGCCACCTTAATTTTGCATGGCTCGCGCTAGGGGGTAGCTGAGCCTTTAAATGATGATTTAGCGTGTGTAGGCTTCCCTGGCGGGTTGAGGACTCGGCGTGGCTTCCATGGAAAGAACCAGTACAGAAGACCGCCTCAGGTGGACCTTCCAACCGGGACGTCCATTCCTTGTAATTAATGAGTGAAGCGAGGCTTCAACCATCTTATCTCCTCTTCATTCATCCCCAGCAAGCATCGAGACTTAGATCACATCGAGTCGGAGTCTGGAGGATGCAGTGCCTCTTCTCTTGAATCTTAATTCGGCGCCTTTGGCTTCCTTGTACAGTCTCTTCTACTCCCTTGAGTGACCACGGGCTGTGACCCTTCACCTATCTATCAGAGTACCTTCAACGCTTTCGGGGTTCGTGGATGAGAAAGAACAGGTCTTTCCCCCTTCAAAATCGCGATGGGCGAAATGTTGGGAAGGCCTAACAGTCACCACGCGTCCCCCCACTGATCTGACGGTTTTGAATTAATTCGGCAATATTGCAGGCCAGGGTCCGAGACATTAGCGCCCCTATTTTAGTCCTGCTCGTATGTGACCAGGCGCCAGAACCATGGGCCTAAGTCTGGGCGCTTTCGGCGTTTCGGGATTCGAGGTTTCGAGAGGTGAAATGACGAGGGAATTTTACCCCTTGAACTCCCGAATGCCGATATGCCGATGTGACTGGATCCTACGCCATGCGTCACTGGATCAGACGACCCAGATTTGTCCTGAAATATGGGAGCTGTCCCTTGTGCTAAATCTCAGGCAACCCGGTAGCCCTGAAAACTTGATGACTGTCGATTAAATCTGTAGGTGGATCTCGGCCGCCGACAGCAAAACTTTGCCCGCTCGCTTGACTCGTCACTGTAAAAGAGGATTCTCCTGCGCTGCGCTTGGGCGCTTCCTATGCAACCTGCAGACCTGTGTTCTTTTGTGACCGAGACAAAAATACTCGCTAACATTAGGCTCCATGGGGGATAGAGTCATCCCTGCGATGCTCTAAGAACTCCTTCTGCAGCTTCAGTGCCTTGCTATTGGGCTATGGAGTCACTTATTAAGCCGAAAGACATGCAAAAAGAAAATAAACCAAGAACTAAAGGATAATATTTACAAACAAGGGAGCCGTCTGAGGCTCAAATAAAACATTTCTTCAAAAAATGCCCATTCACTGGCCTGTTGAAGACCTATTCACCCTCCAGATATTGCAACCCGTACGTGTTGTTTGAGAAAACCTCGGAGATTTTGAAGGGGCCAATCCAGAGGGCATCAAACTTGTTGTGTTTTCCTTTGTCCTGCCTGGGGGCGTCCCACTTAAATTCCAAATCCCCGATCTCAAATCTTTCTTCCTGACCTTCCTGTTAAAAGCCCGTTTGACCTTTTCTTGATGACTATGAGTTGTAGTCCTCACCTGTTCTCTGATCTGTTGCACTTCTACTATCTGATGAATCATTCTGATCATATGATATGGTTCTCCCTCATAGTCTTGAAATAATTTCGCCACATGTAAGGTGAACTGAGTGGGAAAAATCGCCTCTGTTCCGTAGACCAGCTGAAAAGGCGAAGTGCCCAAAGACTTCTTTGTTGTCACTCGATAATCCCACAGGGAAAATTTCAACTTCGAATCCCAGGCCCTTTTGTTGTCCTCCAATAGTCTTTTAATGATCCTTATCAGGCTTTTGTTGGAGGACTCTGCTAAACCGTTGCCTTAGGGATAGTAGGGGGTGGAGTGAATTAGTGAGATCTGGAACTGCTCACAGAACTCAATTAGAGGTTCAGACTTGAAAGAAGAAGTGTTATCGGTGACGATCCTGCTGGGACAGCCAAATTTGGCTATGATATCCTCCAAGAAGCTGATAATTACTTTGTGTGATGCGCTTCTGGTGGGGACAGCTTCTATCCACTTGGTGAAATAATCTGTTGCTGTCAGGATCCATCTGTGTTGACCACTTGAGGGAGGATGAATTTCTCCAATGAAGTCCAACCCCCACTGTTGGAAAGGTGCTGGAGATACTATAGGCTTTAATGGCAGCGATTTGAGCTGTTGCTTTCCTGAGAACTTTTGACATTTGATGCAAGCTCTAATTCCTCTGCAGACATCAACGAATAAAGTAGGCTAGTAATATCCAGTCCTGAGGATCTTATGAGCTGTGGTCTTCCAGAAATGATGCCCCCCACAAAGGCCTTCATGGAAATCAAACATAACTTTCTGGGCTTCTGGTGGGTTCAAACATCTCAGCAACATCCCCAAAGGATCCCTCTAGTACAAAACTTGCTCAATGAGACAATATCTGACCGCCTTGAGCTTTAAGGCTCTTGCCCTGCTTTTACCCATTCCATCCGGAGGCTTCAATTCTTGCAGAAAGTACAGAATGTCACGATACCAGGCACAATCTGCCAGCGATAAGCCATCTTGAGAGCCTTGGCTGGGCAACTCAGCTTGCTGAGTTCCTGAGTGAGTGTTGATGAAACTAACTCCCAAGGCTTGGCAGTTGGATTCGTCCAGTAGCTTGGCTAAACCTTGCCCCTTGACCAACTTGGTGGGCTTTATCTCTAAGTCAAATTCTAGGATTTTAGCGATCCATCTACCCCTTCTCCCATCTACGTCGGGCTGTACAAGGATGTCCTTCACAGAAGCTGAAGGAACGTATGCAGTTACCTTTGAATGCAAGACGTAAACTTTGAAAGATTTGAGAGCTTTCACCAAGGCATAGGCATGTTTTTCCATGATTTCATACCTGATCTCTGCGTCTCTTAATTCCTTGTTGAAGAAGGCAATGGGCTGCTCTCGCCCCTCCTCATTTTTCTGCAATAACACCACTGCTACTGTATCGAAAGAAGCAAAAGAAAAAATTAGGAACTCTTTGGAATAGTCAGGACTGATCAGCACAGGTGCCTCAGTCAATGCCCTTTTTATTTGGTCAAAAGATTCTCTGGGTTCAACGGTCCATTTCACTTCGTTTCCCTTCCTGAGCATGGCTATGATGTGCTTCACTAGCTCAGCAAAATTTGAGACAAATCTCCTTAGGAAGTTAATCTTTCCTAGAAAGGCCTGGACCTCCTTTTTAGACCTGGGAAGCGACAGGGTTTGAATTGCCTCCACTCTGCTGGGATCAATTCTCACTCCCTCTACTGATACTATATGGCCCAACAACTTCCCTTCCTGCATAGCGAACAAAGATTTCTTGGGGTTTAGGGACAGGCCAAACCTCCGACATTTCATGAAAACTTTCCTCAAGTGGCGGCGGTGTTCCTTGTCTGAGATGGAGAAGACCGTGATGTCATTGAGATAGATCACCACAAACTGTTCCTTCTCCCTGATGAAGGCTATATCCATGGCTCGCTGAAATGTTTCTCCTGCATTCATAAGTCCAAAAGGCATTTTGGTGTACATGAATGTGCCCCAAGGAGTGGTGAAGGTTGTCTTCTCCCTGTCCTCAGGCATGACCGATATATGATTATAGCCAGAAAACCCATCGATCATGGATATCATGGATGCACTAGTTACCCTCTGCAGTATGTGTTCCATCGTAGGTAGGGGGTAATTGTCTTTCTTTGAGCTTCTGTTCAGATTCCTGAAATCGACACAGAGCCTGATTTCTCCGCTTTTCTTCCTTACTAGGACCAAGTTGGCCACCCACTTGGAATATCTCAAGGGGACAATGATTTGTGCATCTAGCAATTTCTTGACTTCCTTTTCCATGATAGGCAACAACATGTGATTTATCTGTCTCAGCTTCTGCCTAAATGGCCTAGCCTCTTCCTTTAGTGGGATCTTGTGCTCAATGACAGATGTGTCATACGTCTTGAGGTCTTCGTATGTCCATGCAAACACATCGGCGAACTCTCTCAGCAACTGTGTATATTCATCCCTCTGTTCTCTGGTCAAACTGCTTGACAATTTGACGAACCTAGGCTCCTCCTGTGAACCAATGTTGCATTCGGTTGTATCGGCATCTTCATTTCAGACCTTGCCCTTTACTGACACATCATTCCCATCGAACAATCTTTCTAAAGGGACAAGTCCTCTCGGAATGTGATTGCTGGGCAGCTGAATGATCTGGTGATTAGAGATCTTATTTAAAAACACCTCAGGACGAGGGTCACCTTCCAGGTCGGGATCCTGGTCAATGTGCAACGCAGAAAATTCGTCCACGGATTGTAGAAACCTTTCAATTTCCAGATCATCTTCGAACACCTTCCAATGTTTGACATTGTCCGGTACAGAGGGCCTGTATTTTATCTCAACGTCTCTTTTTATCCCAGGCGGCAGAGGAACCTTGAGCGAACTGGCTGATATGGCTAAAGAGTCTGCTAGAGTATTTTCCCCCCTCGGAATGAAAGAAATGTTAAAAGCCAAGAAGAAATTATCCATCAGGTCCCATACTTTATTTCTGTAATTTCTGAGCCAGGGATTATTAGCGCGATAAGCCTTTCTTATTTGTTGAATAATCAACTCAGCATCTCCAAATATCACTATCTCTTTGATTCCCATTTCCTTCGCAGACCTCGTGCCTAGAATAAGAGCTTCATACTCTGCCACATTGTTGGTGGTTTCAAATTCCATCTTGTATGACAGGGATATGGCCTCTTGACAAGGTGAAATGAAAACCACTCCAGCGTCTGCGCCTTCACTAGAAGAAGCTCCATCGAAAAACATCTTCCACACAGAGGGGGTTGGAGGGGAATTCGGATAGTCAAGACTAGGTTGCTTTCGGACTTGGAAAGGCTCTTCAGGAGCATCAGTGAGCTGTAATAGGCTAGACCCCAAATCGGTGTCAATTGCAAAGATGGGGTGATTGGTGGGGTTCGCTTCATCACTGACAATGTAAGCCAGTTGATCTTCTCTATACAACCTCCTTTGTTCCCCTCCGAAAACCGGAATGGTGGCATACGTGAGATCCATCTGAAGTGTTCCCCCAATCTTTTTTATCCAAGACCGAGACAACAGCATGTCGAACTTGGGGGGAACATCAGCTACCATAATATCCATAAACACGCTCTTTATGGGCAACTGGAACAAGGAAACTACCAGGTCTTTGATGACTCCCAGGCACTGCACCCTCCTTGAGTCGAAAGAGTACAAAACATGATAAGTTTTGGTCACCTCCAGTCCCAATTATTCCATTACTATTTTGGGCATAAGGTTATGGGAAGCCCCCGAATCCATGAGGCAGTTATGCAACACTTTATCATGTATGTTCAGGGACGTGTAGAAGGGAGGGGATGAGTCATCTCTATCTTCTACCATGGGCCCTAAGACAACTGCCAGCTTTTCATCTTGGAGATTTATTGAGTCAGTGGAAGGCTGAGGGGGGTCAGACTGTAACAGCTTGGAGAGGGATCTCTTGAAATTTTCATTTTTAACTAGTTCAGACAAGAGTACAGGGATTCTAATCTTTTGAATCTCATGCTGAAAATTGAAGGAAGGGGCAGGCTTAGGAACTTCCCTTACCTCCGTGACAGGTTCTTTGGCTGCTGGTGAAACATTCTGAGATTTCTTTTCCCTGGTAGTGGCTGTTGCAACTTTAATAGGCCTCTCTGTTACGGGGGACTGGTCCTGGTTGTCAAAATTTACTTCTTTCCTCTTCGACCTGAGATTATATCTACTAGGAGTGTTGCCAGCCCTTTCCCCTCTACTCAACTCATTGATTTGAGCGTTGATAAGGGATTCTTCATATGCAGATTGAGTTAGATGAGGAAATGGGGACGTGTCCTCAATGCAGTGGATCTCGGGGTCGAGTTCATCCATCTCCTCCCCCTCCTCATGAGATACTACGTTGTTCTGGAGAGGGGTCTGAATCCTCTGATTGTCTCTATCCTTGCTCCTTTGTTCCCTAGGAAAAGTCTGTGGAACATTGTTATTAGGCTTCCTGAAACCTCTACCATCTGCATTTTGGGGATTTCTGTAGACCGGTTTCCCTTCTAATTCCCACCTTTCCATCCTGGAAGAAAGTGATTTTAGCGCTCTTACTGTCTCATCTGTCTGGAGGGGCAGGGGAGAGGAACTAGATGGGGAAGATTCAGGCCTCTACCTAGATATGTTTCTACCAGCAGTATTCCTAAGTTGGTTAGTGGCCAATATATTAGATTCTACCTCCACAGCTGCGTCCTGCATATGGGCCAACGTAGTAGCTCTCCTTTCCCTCAACAGGAGGCAGAAATTGGGATCAAAGGTGCTAGCATAAGTGATCTTTGCGGAGGCTTCAGAGGGTTTTATCTCAGCTGGGATTCTGTTATACATTTTATTGAATCTTTGGAGAAGTCGGGGACAAACTCCCCTTCTTCTCTCTTTAAAGACCCAAACTCTGTCATGTAATAAACGAAATCTTTTTTATCTCCCCACTGTCTCAAAAAGGAACCATCCAACGCTTCTATCCCATTGATAGATCCAGGAGGCAGGGCCTTGAACCATTTTCTAGCTTCGCCTTGAAGGCTATGGACAAAAATCCTCATCCATACATCTGCGTGCATGATGACGTTATCATCTGTAAAAATGTAGAAGGCTTCCAGGTGTTCTTCCGTAGATATGTCCCCCTCGCCTGTGAATTTAGGCAGCTGCTTGAGGTAACCGTCTGCTGGAAGGGCATCAAGTTGTTGAGGTAGCACAAGGGGAGCATACCTAGCAGCTATAATGGCTTCCATTCTGGTCATGGGGGGATTTGGTCCTGCCATAGGGATATTATGCAGAGGAGAACTCAGAGGAGAAGGAGTTCGAAAAGGGGATACTGGGGACGGGCTTCTGAGGGGAGTGGGAAACAATAGGGGATTCAGGGAGAAGGATAGCGAGCTAAAGCCAACGGATGTTTCTCTTTGTGCAGAAGTGGTGACCGCAGCAAGAGGAGAGGTGATAAAGCTGGGAGTGGGGAAATCTTTAGTGGTCGTAGGTCTATGCCAGGATACAGCTTCAGAGGAGATGGGAGTGACAAGGATTTATCCTTCTAATCCCAGACCAGGGGGGAAAACCTCAACAGGAACACTCACAAAATTCAAGAAACGGGAAACTTCAGAAGACGGTCTGCCAGGAAACTGAGGCGGAGAGAATGGAGTTTCTACAAAGGGAGACAGTGGATTACCTGGTTCGGCGGCAATAATTTCTCCTTCAGGGGCATTTTCTTTACCAAGAACCACCTCTCGATCACTTCCAGGCACAGCTAGAGGCAGCTGAGGATGGGACCGCATGTGTCTGCCTCTGAAAGCCACAATTGAGGCGGCAGGCTCGCCACAGTGGAGTCATCACAATGGAGTTGCCAGGTGCAGAAAAACAATCTTCGAAGGCTCTGATACCCGATGCACCTTCAGAATTCAGAGGCTTAATGTCGTTCAATTCCAGGGAAAATCTTCAACTTCATCCCCAGCAACGGCGCCAGAAATGTTGGCGACGGAAGTCACTCCTGGATTGCTAGTAGGAGTAGAGCCCAACGCCCATCAATTTTATGTCACGATTGTTTATAGATGGGATGACCAAATGGAAGCCAACTCAAAACAGTAGCATTCCAACTCCAAAACTAGGCCAGACATGCATAGGTGAGTGAGGTCTTATATAAACTTTAGACAGTGAGCTGTAGTAAAGGGTGAATAGGCGGAAGACTTATATAAGAGAAAAGCAGAGGTTTGTTATTAACATCGAGTTTCTAACAGACTGTGGAAGAAGACATCCAAACGCAATATCATCTTACATTCAAACGCAAAAGCCAGAGAATGCAATAATGCAACAATAAATATTTTATCATAACATAACTGCAATAATTCATGCGAATCAGTCAATCACGAACTGTCTTAGCATGAGACGAAAATTAGATGGAGTAAGAAAGACTGTCTGTCATAAAATAAGAGATCTCATATATAGATGCATAACCAGAAAACTAGAATATCTGTTAAAACTTTACAGTAGGGATCTCTTCTCTACCATCGATGATTACAAAAATGGTAAAAGCGCCTACATATACTCTCCCCCCTTTTTCCCAGCAGAAGCGTCTCCAGACCTTCAAGGCGTGGTGTCTCCTCAATCAAATCTGGCATGCACTCTCCTGTCATACGCCACCTTAATTCTGCATGACTCACGCCAGGGGGTAGCTAAGCCTTTAAATGCTGATTTAGCATGTGCAGGCTTCCCTGGCGGGTTGAGGACTTGACGTGGCTTCCATGGAAAGAACCAGTACAGAAGACCGCCTCGGGTGGACCTTCCAGTCAGGACGTCCATTCCTTGTAATTAATGAGTGAATCGAGGCTTCAACCACCTTATCTCCTCTTCATTCATCCCCAACAAGCATCGGGACTTAGATCACATCGAGTCGGCGTCTGGAGGATGCAGTGCCTCTTCTCTTGAATCTTAATTCGGCGCCTTTGGCTTCCCTATATAGTCCCTTCTACTCCCTTGAGTGACCACGGGCTGTGACCCTTCGCCTATCTATCAGAGTGCCTTCGGCGCTTTCGGGGTTCGCGGATGAGAAAGAGCAGGTCTTTCCCCCTTCAAAATCGCGATGGGCGAAATGCCGAGAAGGCCTAACAATCGCCACGTGTCCCCCCACTGATCTAACGGTTTTGAATTAATTCGACAATATTGCGGGCTAGGGTCCGAGACATTAGCACCCCTCTTTTAGTCCTGCTCCTATGTGATCGGGCGCCAGAACCATGGGCCTAAGTCTGGGCGCTTTCGGCGTTTCGGGATTCGAGGTTTCGAGAGGTGAAATGATGAGGGACTTTTACCTCTTGAACTCCCAAATGTCGATATGCCGATGTGACTGGATCCTGCACCATGCGTCACTGGATCAGACGACCCATATTTTTCCTGAAATATGGGAGCTGTCCCTTGTGCTAAATCTCAGGCAACCCGGTAGCCTCGAAAACCTGATGACCGTCGATTAAATCTGTAGGTGGATCTCAGCTACCGATAGAAAAACTTCACCCGCTCGCTTGACTCCTCACTGTAAAAGAGGATTCTCCCGCGCTGCGCTTGGGTGCTTCTTGTGCAACCTGCAGACCTGCATTCTTTTGTGCTCGAGACAAAAATAATCGCTAACAGGTACAGAAACATTAGTGAAAAGGAGAGTGAGATTTGAAACAAGATATTGCAGACAAAGGTACAATCCCAATAGTGAATTTGGACAGTATCACAATGGATTAACATAACTCTAGACAGATGAATAGTGAGGTCTTGCATATTGGAGACCGGTTTAGCTAAGGAAGCAAAGTTAGGTAGATATTTGGAAGACAATATCATGGAATGGATCTTGCAAGTAAAGCATTTTATGGCTTGAAATAACTTTGGTTGTGAAGTATTTATGTTTACAGGTAGCAACATGATAAAGGATATTGTAGCATCCATTACAAAAGAGAATTTGTAATAGAGGAAGAGGGAAGGAGCAAAAATCTCAATTGAAGAAGCTTGTGGAAGAAATAACCTTGCAACAATTGATGTTGTAAACACTTCTAGCTGAGGATTGGAAGTGAGGAGAACAATAGAAGTTCTCAGAGAAACCCGAGTAGGTGTAGAAGCTAGAGAAGAGTAGAGGATGCTCAGAAGGTTCTAGAAGTGAGAACCCATAATACCAAGAGGAAGCTTGAGGTGGTATTAGGTAGTAGGTAAGGAGACTTGCAACAGAGAAGAGGCTTGATGCAGCTCACAATGGAAAAGAGTTGTTCACAAGGAAAGAGATGGAGTTGAATATTTATTGTCATGACAGTGATTCATAAAGAAGCCACAGCAGGAAGAAGGAAGGAAATTCCAGATCATCTGGCATAAAGAGGATGAGTGATGAGGAATTTGACAGCAAAATGGTTGAGTTAAAGACACAACTCAATTATGTGGAGCACATACTATAGGAAAGTGAGAAAGACCATATATATAGTTGGATACTGAGGAAGAAGAAAGTGAAATGGCATATGTTGCAAGTGAAGCTAAAGCACAATTTGTGTGTTAGATTGAGGAAAGAACTCAGGGAAATTGAGTATGGAGTGAAAGTTCCCTATTGTGAACTAGAGAAAGGATCAGTCCTTGGAGAAGATGAAAATAAATATGTTGATGAAAGATCAGATGAGAGTCTCATGAACTATTGGAAAATTTCATATTAGCATGAGGGTTTGATGGTATAGGCATCAAATGGGGCTAGAGATCCTTATATTTTAAAATCTGATAATTTGTATATGGTTGTAGGTTTTGCAAATGATGGACAATCATTTGAAGTTATCATAAATATGGAGGAAGGTGAAGGAGGACAAAACTCAATTTTTGTTCTAAGAAGAGATAAGACAACATTGTCTCATAAAGGTAATCAAAGGGAACTCCATACATAGTTTATTGTTGAAGATCCATTGTAAGAACCTGTTAGTGCAACAAACAAGAGAAAGTTAGTCTATGGAGATATACATGCACATGATCAAGGAGATGAAGAGCAACATTCTCATGAGGTGCTCATAAACCTTGATGAGGAGCTAAAACTATTGGAAGAGATGTCTGATATAGACTTGGAAGTTGATGGAATTTGAAATGAAGAAGCCACAATTGGGAAAGCATATCAACAAGATGCAGACCTAATGAATGTCTTGGAGAATTTAGGGTTGCATGGAGAAAGGGTGCTAGAAGCATATGAAGAGACTCAAAAGTCTCATATTTTTATAATTAATGAATAATGTGTGTTTGCAGGTATTAAAAAATACGAAGATAAGCACATCCATAATTTTTTCATCTGAGAGGAAGAGACAACATTGTCTCGCCCAATCAGTCAAAGAGAAAGCTATGCATATTCAAAGGATGCAGTTATTGAAAAGGATGAAGATGTACAAAGAACAATAAGTTGGCTTGGAGATTGTTGGACAAGCGTTTTGGACAAGTATTAGGAATCATGCATGAATGGATTGTGCAACATTTTGGCGAAGGAGCAACACACACGCAAAGTAGTTGAAGAATGTTTGGGAGTCAACGCGCAAAAGGAGAAAAGTAGTTAGGATTTTGGGACATTTTGTCCACATTGTAATGGGCTTATCCCTAGTGTAAAACTATAAATTGTAATGGGTTTTGGGGTCGAAGGTATGGGTGAGTTGGAGAGATTTGTGGTGTGAATTTCTTTTGAGTTATTCAATATTTGGAGAATTCTTGAGGAATATTTTTGAGGTATGACTGAGGAGTGAGGCTCGCCCTACAACAGAGCGACTATGCAGGTTTGAGTAATGGTTATTGTTGCATCATTTTTTAAGCGCGGTGCGTAACTATAAGGATACTATAGATGACTAATATAAGAATCCAACCATTGTGGACATAGCCCAGATTGGGGTGAACCATGTTAAAAATTATGTCTTGATGTGATGCTTTGTGTGTGATATGGATAATATAGAATGGTTAGTATTATGAATATGATATTACACAGTAATGATGAAATATTAGTATTTTGAATGTGTTATTCATATATGTTTTTATAATTTCACACACTGAAGTAACTGGTAAATGAATGAATTCCAAGAAAGTAATGTTGCACACAGGGTATAATGAATGAATATCAAAGGTTAAGTAACAGAGGCTGCACACATATTAGATGAATGGATAGTGCATAGTATGAGAATATTGAATGTCTCACTTCCCCCCACTGTATAAACTTGGTTCCTACAACCCCTCTAGATTCCTCGGGTGAGACTTCACTTGCTTGCTGGTGATTCCAAAAGGGTCGATATCTAATGGGTTTTTTTGGTCTATTAATGATCAATCCTGGTTCTTCCCACTGCGCGCCAACATAGATACTTCAGTTGATGAAGTAGATGAAATCCTGGTATGGGCTATACAAGATTACATCGATGCAAGTATGGAACTTGCCAAAGAAGAAAGAAAGTGATGGATAATGATGGTGATAATGATCATTGGTATAGGATCATGGAAAAAGGTATGAAGTGTTTATTGCAAATCTATCATTTTAATCAGATCTAGGAACAAAGTTTATTTGATCAATCATGTAGATTAAGCATGCAACTTAAGGATATGAAAGATTGGGCGGATAAATTTTTATGTAATGAGAAGTGTTCTCAAAGGGTTGAGGACAAACAAAGTTGTGCAGATGAGGATATGGCAACATCCATACAACATTTTTGTGATTATTTACATCATAATTACATTAGTGATGTGTACCAACAAGGGGCAAGACTGGATATTGATTTGGATGAGTTGTGGAAGCATCTGATAAATATTTCCAAATAGAAAAACCAGAGACATAAGAACATGAAGAGAAGCATGAAAATACATCTTACTGGAGGAAGCAAAGATTTTTTCCAGTAGCAAAGAAAAGTATGGGATCCTGGAAGATTGTTGACAACAACAAGGAAACAATGCAAATGGACAACAACATAGATGGGGAAATGTACAGTTGCAGCATAAGGTTTGGGATCTAGGAGGACTTCGAAAAATGAAAATTCATGATCAATGGACCATGAAATTTTTTAGCCCTAGGATTCTGATGCAGGAGCATTTTGCTTCCAAAGTCAACCTTGATGACTAGACATAAGGGTCTTTGATTTTACTAAGGGAGTGAGTTCCCTAATTTAAACTTATTGTAATTTTCTATGTTCTAGAAGCCTTGTGTGTGAGAGAATTTTTAATATTTAGAGAGGTATTAGGGTGAATTATAGGTATCTAAAGTGTTTTGTGGATCTAAAAGATCCAATGAGTTGTCAAAGTGAGGATTTTATGGATTTGAACCAATTCTGGTTTCAGATTCCTATTGTTTTATTATAGGCCTACATGCATTGAGATTAAGGAGACAAGAGAGGATCATATTAGAGAGATAGAGTGGGATTAGAAGGCCAATTGTGGCCAAAAAGGTAGAACAAAGGCCAATTAATTGTAAATCGGGCCAAGGAAGGCGAGAAGGTCATGTGTAATTTATGTACAAATATTCATAAATAGAATTATTGTTTTTATTAGTTCTCGATGTCAGTGTGAAGATAGTTTATTCCCTTAATTGTGTCTCTGCATAGGATATTAAAGTCTAGATCAGACTCTCATAGAGTTTTTGTGCAGGTTCGGGTACAATGAAAGCGAGTGTTACAAGTTTAAACGATAAGGAGGAGTCTCATTCCATAAAAGGAGAAGATTGATCGTCGATCACTGAAAGGATCAACAATGATCTATCGACAAGAGATATAACATCGAAGAAATTGTGCTAACGAGACTTCAGAAGGTTGAGTGTTTATGACCATTGGATCGAGGCCTAGGTCAAGTTTTGAACGTCGATTACCCCAAATCAAGACTTAATCCCATTGTTTTTGCACTAAACCATTGAAGGGTCGACATCCGCTTCAGATCTATATCAACGGATGACAACGTATTGAGAGTTAGAAAGTACGAGGAAGTTAAGGTTGAGATGACCAATCCATGTATAATAGAGATCAACGGTGGAGATTAGATCTGGGATAAATTTTCTAGATCAACGGTCCAAAGTCCACATAGGCTAGACTTAAAGGTGGTGAAGTTGTGACCATTCATTCCAGAATTAGATCAATGGTTCTCATTATAGTGGACCATGGGAATCATAGGTTTTAAGGTGTTGGAGGGCATAAAAGTCCCGAGGTCTTAATGACAAGATATGTCAAGCTAATGTAAGGGATTCCACTCAAGGGATGACATGTGGAAGCAAGTGTTTGGACTGATCAGGGTTCTGTGGTGCCCCATATGGTGAGTTTGTAATATAATAAAATGTGAAATCAATGGTCTAGACTGGATCCGTGATCCAGATCGATGATTATCCATCGTTGAATGATATCATAGAAGAAGAGATCATGATTGTTGATCACGAGTGGGATCAATGGTCCAGATCATTAAGGATATCGGCCATCGGACATTTCAGAATGTTGTTATTGATCATTGATCAAATTTAGGATAAACGATCCAAATTGATCGTGTATATTGAAAATGTAGAGAATTTAATATTCAAGGTTATCAAGGAAGAATAGATCCAACCATTTGTCTAAAATGAAGATCGATGGCCCATGTCATGGTGGATATCATCCATCGACGATTTTACTTGTTGATACTCGAGACCAAGAAGCACCTAGTCACCACTCATGGTCTTATGGAGGACTAAGCACCAAGATTTAAGTGCTTAAGTGGAAAAGTGAAAATCTCCAGTGTAGGGTCTCGTGGAAGAATAAGGGCTTAGAACTAGATGAGAAAAGCACTTGGAGTTTAAGTGTAGGGCTCTGGCAGTTGGTCACGAAAGTGATAAGCGCTAGGTTTGAAAATTATATGTAGGCAACAATAGGGATTAGTGTGAGAAACATATCACTCCAGACTCCGTAAACATGGATTTTTGGGCTCTAATAAAGAATTGAGAGAAGATTGAGCTTAAAGATGCAACAAAGTTAATTCAAGAACTTTGCACTTGTGGGAAACTGACTTGGTGGGTTTCTATCAAAAAAAAAATTATTATAATGATGAGTTTGAAACATATTCTCAAGGGAGTGGTGGATATGCCTTTGTTGCAACTTTGGCAACTCGTGTAGGGCATAGTGCATGGTCAACAGACTCTGGAGCTTCCTTCCATATCATTTCCCATCAACATTGGTTTTTAGTGTATGAGAAATATGATAGTGAGATGGTAAAACTTGGTGATGACTCTCCTCTCAGTATAGTTGGTCATGGTAGAGTCTTGATTAGATTCCCTTATGGAAAAGTAAGGGGGACCAATGGAGTTTTGCAAATTTCAGGTTTGGCATGAAACCTACTATAAGTAAGCACACTTAATGATGAATATGTGCAGGTTATTTTCTCTAACAAAGTTTGTAATATGGTATGAGGAGCTATGGTACTCGCTAAGAGTGTCTGTGTGGGCACTTTGATCCAGCTCGATGCATGCATTATTCAGCATAGCAGTTTTTCAATTTCTACAATGAAGAGATATACAGGATCTACACCTTCACAATCAAAACCTATATCTACTTATGATCATCGTGATTTATGGGTACCTAAACAATCCCTTGATTCATAAAGCAAGTAACTTGTAGAGAAGACAATGCTATGGCACCAAAGAGTAGGCCATATAGGTGATAAATATTACAATAATTGTTATTATAGTATATAAATCAATAATGTTGGCTAAATCACCAATATTTAATGTGACTGTAATATCCCAAATGGATCTAGCTAGGATGTTATGGTTTATTATTCAAATTATGGTATATGGGTGTTGTATTTATGTCAAACAGTTTATACTCATATATTCTTTATGTAAAATCCGATGGATGAATTTTTACAAATAGTTTGCTTGCAATACATATTACATGTAAACCAAGTACACAAATGGAAGAGATAGAATTGACATTTTTTATTATGAGTGGAATATGGAAATACAACAATAGTAAATCATTTAATGGTTGTTATAACAACTACAACAAACACTACATAACTCAAACAAAAACCTAGAAATTGATGCTAATGACTCCTCAAGATACTACCACTATTACTCAGAAGAATATACAAGATGATATAAACTCTCCACTATCCATGGCTACAACAAACATGGCACTCACCCCCCATTCAAACCCACACTATTGACCTCAAGAGCCTATGAATCTATTCCTCTATCAGGCATCCTGCAAAGCGACCCTCGTGACCTCCCTTCCACCTTGTAGACCTACCAAACAAGGGGTTTGAACATTCGATTTACCTTCGTGGCCTTCCTTCTACCTTGCAGACCTTCAACAAGGGGTTTTCCCCCTTAATAGACCTTCACAGCCTTACCAAGATGACCTGCGACATCCTCAAAGGGGTTTCATCCCTCCTCTGATATCAAAAAACCCCTCCAAGGGACTTACATTCCTACAAAAAGAGTGGAACGATATACCAAGTGCCACGGTAATCCTTAAGCCTCTACAATCTCTCACTAAATGCATACGGACCTGCTGAATGAAGCGAATTTGGCCCTCCAAGAAGCCACGATCCCCCTCAAGAAAATTTCCAACCCTCCAAGCTGAAGTAAGATGAGAAATGAAACCCACAAACCTCCAAGTAGATCGTTTAAATTATCAAACTGATGAAGAACTCGCAAATTGACTCCAATGGAAATCCTGGATAGATTTCCCATTGGTTTAGCTAGGGTGGATATTGCACCACTGAAACCAAACTAGAAATGGAAGGGTTTTGCCAAAAATCCAATGAAAACCTTGGCTCCATGAGAAAAATAAGAGATCAAAATCATAATGAGGAAGGTGAAGTGCTACCCTTCCTTTATACTTCTCTTAAGCCTTCTAGATCTTTCCCCTTTTTGACCAAATCGAATATGACCACTATTTCCTCTTAATATTTACTTCAACATTAAAAGTCACTTTTAATGTTTAAGTTATTTATTGTTTTACTTAATGTCACTTTAGAATGTAACATCTTCTGGCTAGTGACATTAAATAAACCTCCTTGACTCCCTTTTTCTTCATTGACTATAGCCTATGGGAGTCATATAGTCTACTAAGTCATCCTCTATCATGATAAATTGGAAGGGGACATCACAATCCTCCCTTCCCAAGATTTCTTTTCCTCAAGCAACTCCAAATCGAGATGTTGTAAGATCTACTCTTCCTCCCAAGTAGCATCCTTTGCGGGAAAACCTCTCCATATGACCAGGTACTCCCATATGAATCTGATCCTCAAACTCCTCTCTTTGACAACAACAATCCTCTATGGAATCATAATCAACTGTCCTTCCTCATCTAGCAGAGGAAGATCTACCGAAGTGGTGACCTGTTGTCCCATTGCCTTCTTGAGGCAAGATACATGGAAGATGTTGTGGATCCTTCTACCCTCTAGCAACTCCAACTCATAAGCTACCTCTTTGAATCTCCTAATCACCCTATAGGGTCCATAGAATCGAGGATTTAGATTCTCTACGCCACTCTTGTTCAACGTAGACTACTTGTAAGGCTGCAACTTGAGAAATACCAAATCCCCAACCTCAAATCTACTCTCCACTTTTTTTCCTATCTACATACATATTTTGTTGATTTTGAGTGACCTATAAGTTCTCCTTGAGGAGTCTCAAGATGTCCTGGCTCTCCTGCAACCAATATTTGTCCTTGGGGGCCCTTCTCTCCCAAAATTTCAAATATACAAATTATGGGGCATCGTAGTCAGATAATTCTCTGAATGGACTCGTACCCATGGACACGTGATAAGTGGTATTATAACAATTCTCCCCAAGATGCAAGTTGCAACCACTTTATCCATGCCCTATGTTGTCCTAACAAATAGTTTTGTAGATATCCCTCGATCCACTTGTTTATCATATCCATCTTCCCATTTGTTTACAAATGATAGCTTGTGCTAGGTTTCAAATCCATCCCTGATAACTTGAACAACTCCTACCAAAATGCGCGGAGAAACCTGTTGTCTTGGTAACTGACTATGTATGTCGAAAAACCATGTAGACTAAACACCTCCCTTAAGAATATGTCTATGACCTGAGATTCCCTATACTCTGAAGGAATGGAAAATAAGTGTGAATACTTGGTCAACCTGTCCACCACCACATAGATATAGTCCCTTCCCTGCATCTTTGACAACCCTGTAATGAAGTCCATGGAAATTTTTTCCCACTTTCGCTCTGGAAAAGGTAATTGCTAAAGTAAACCTACAATATGCATGAGATATGAATTGTTCTACTGACAAATCATGCACTCCCTCACATACCATAATGCATCCTCATTGACACTCTTCCAAGAGAATCTCTCCCTCACTTGTCTGTAGGTCTCCAGATATCCCAGATGCCCTGCCAGAGGTGCGTCATGTAATTCTCTTAGGATCTTATCCTTGAGTGTGGATTCATGAACAAGATATATCCTATATCTATAGTAGATGATTTTATCTACTAATATGTACCTATCATCTTGAATAATACCCTCCATCAGATCACATGAAAAAGTATTCTTGGAGTACTCCACCAAGAGAATGGATTTCCAGTTTGTTGAGATCTTAGACATGGAAAAGTCTATAGGGTCTTGGAAAGGGTGTCAACAACTATATTATTATTTCCATTTACATAATCAATGTCAAATTCATATTCCCGCAACTTACTCACCCATTTATGTTGCCTCTCTCTCAAGTCTCTCTGCTCCAAGAAATACCTCAAGCTATTTTGGTTGGTCCTCACCACAAAGCATCCTCCTACCAGGTATTGTCTGAATTTGGCCAATTCATGCATGATGGCCAACATATCCTTATCATAGATGGAGTATATCATTATTGGCTCCCTCAACTTTCTTCTCTCAAAAGATATGGGATGTCGATTTTTCATCAACACCAATCATATCCCTTCTCTAGATGCAACACACTCCAATACAAATGGTTGAGAGAATTTTGGAAGTGCTAACACTAGGAAAGTGATTATCATCGTCTTCATCCTTTCAAATGCTTCATGTGCCTCCTCTAACCATCTGAATTTTCCCTTGTTGGTTAGATCCATCAATGGTGCACCAAGTTGTGAAGATCCTTTCACAAAGTGCATGTAATAGATGCATATCCATAAGAACCCCCACAACTCTGTAAGTGACATGGGTGTGGACCAATCCAAATTTTTTTGGATCTACTCCTATTGTACCTATACTCCCTTAACTCCAATCAAATGTCTCGGATAGATAATCTCTGTCAACCCAAATTCGCACTTTTCCTCCTTAACAAATAGTGACTACTCCTCCATGATGCTAAGTATCTAATCCACATATGGTTCATACATGACTGAAAGGTGGTTGGTGCATTAGTCAACCCAAAGGGCATGACTAGAAACTCATAATGCAAGTAGTGAAATCTAAATGTTGTTTTGTGGATGTCCTACTCTCTAAACTGGTGGCCTTCTCAAAGAAACTCATAGATCAATCTTTGAGAAGTACACTGCCCCAGGAAACTCCTCTATGAACTCATCAATCCTAGGTATTACGTACATGTTCTTGATGGTATTCTTATTCAATGACATGTATTCTATGCACATCCTTATTGGGCCATCCTTCTTCTTCACCAATACCACTAAAGAAGAGAAGGGACTAGAGCTAGGCCTGATGTGCCCCATCTCTAGCAACTCCTGTATGGCCTTTTCTATCTCATCCTTAAAATTATTCGGATGCCTGCAAGGTGTTCTTATCATGGTAGTTTCCCCCTCTTCTATATCAATAACATGCTTGAATCCCATGTCAGGTGGCCTTCCTGCGGGTATCGGCCCAAACACCTTAGCGTGTTTCTTGAGTATCACATGTATGTACACTTGATAGTGTTGGAGTTTTTGTGATGGATTTTTCATTGTGATGAAACACTCTACTGTGCAATCCACATCCTCGTGTCTAAGAATATCCTCCACACATTGTTTTGACATGATCCTAGGAACTCATGTCGACATAGCTCTCAGAATGACTCTAATCCCTTCCTTGTCTCTGAAATCCATCCTCATGTCTTGATAGTTCATGTGGATATCTCCCAACAAATACAACCACTTGCCACCTAGTACCACATGGGTGTCTACCAAATATACCACATAAAATTCATCGGTCAACATATAGTTTCCCAAGGTCACGTGAATCCAATCCCCTGATCCTCTAAGAACATGTCATTTTATACCCATCTACTACCACCACATTCACCCTCAAAGTCCTCTATCAGAATATGTCTTTTGGTGACAAGTGTTGCATCAATGAAATTGTGAGTGGCCCCACCATCAATTAGTGTTGTAACTCTCTGCCCCTACAAAATTCCTCTAACCCTGAAGGTGTAGTATTTGGGGACCCATGAAAATGTGGAAATGACCAGTTTCTTGACTCTGTCCTGCAACTGCTTCTTCTTTGCTATTTCAATATGTGGTGGCTCTGCTTGACCACCACTCTATCCACTATCTTGAATGTGAGTTGAATTGTCCTCATCATAATCCTCCTCATCAGAAAGTAGCTCTATGTAATGTACTTTCCCTTCACCCACACATCGGTGGCCTGGCTCCCAAGGTTATTTGCAGCTAAAGAAAAACTTCTTTGTTAAGAACCAAATATCAAAAAGCCTAAAACAACCTCAGAATAAGTACTCAATGCCTTGACAAAGAGATAATTTTAGATAATAAGCCTCTTTGATGGGGAAACCTCCTTATACACCTCATAAATTTACAAATACCAGATGATTCCAAATGAAAAGGTCTCCTTGGTATATATATGAGAATAGGAGGTACGATTACAACTAATGGACCCAAGCCAACATAAATAAAATAACAATACTAATGTAATATGCCCCAATTAAGGGGTAATGTGCCACTATTTAGGGCTTAACATTCCCCTCCCCTTCAGAGAAGTGTTTTCCACAATGCTTGAGTAATTCTGGATGCTTCTGTATAAAAGACTCATCTTCCCAAGTGGAATCTTCAGCAAGTAGTTTCCTCCACTTAATGAGATACTCTGAAATGGATTTATTCCTTAGCTGGCAAATTCTTATGTTAGTGATAGCTTCAAGCTCCAATATTATTTTTCCTTCCTCATCAAGTTCTGGAAATAGAGTTTGAACTGGGATCTTGTCACCTATAACCTTATTTAAGCATGAAACATGGAAAACTGGGTGTACTCTCGAAGATGCATGAAACTCCAATTTGTATGCCATAGTACCAATATTTTGCAACACCTTATAAGGGCCATAGTACTTTGGTGATAATTTTTTATCTTTCTTAGCTTGATTGAGGGACATCTGTTTGTATGGTTGTAGTCTTAAAAACACCTAATCCCCTACTTCAAAACTTCTTTCACTACGATGTTGATATGCTTGTTGTTTCATGCAATTTTGTGCCATGGCCAGGTTGTCCTTTAAGAGTTGGAGAACTTGTTGTTGATGCTCGATGTGATCTTCCACTGCTTGAACCTTATATTTTTATTTTAGAGAAGAAGTGATGGAAGGTGGGTGATATTCATAGAGTGCTATAAATGTTGTCATTTTTGTTGTAGTATGAAATGAAGTGTTATACCACCATTCTGCCAAGGGTAACCACTTGAACCATTGTGTTTTTTTATTAGAGACAAAGCAACGAAGGTAGACTTCCAGACATTTGTTCATTATACCATTTTTTCCATCAGATTGAGAATGATAAGATGAGCTATGAGCCAATTGAGTACCCAAAAAAGAAAATAATTATGTCCAAAAATGTCTAATGAAGATGGGATCTTTGTCACTTGCAATAATATTTGGGCTTCCATGTAGCTTTTGAACTATCTCCATGAATGTGATGGCAACTGTAATGGATTTTAAAGGATGAGAGAGTGCACAAAAGTGTGCGTACTTCGTTAGTCTATCAATAATCACCATGATGACACTCTTTCCTTTAGACTTCGGTAAACCTGTGATGAAATCCATGGAAAACTCCTCCCAACGCTAACTTGGGATGGCTAATGGTTGTAAAATACCTGGGGTCTTAATTATTTCCACCTTATTTTGTTGGAAAACCAAACATTCTACCAAAAACCTTTGAACATCAGTTTTAAGGCCATCCGAAAAAAATTCCTTCTTGACCCTATGGTAGGTTTTCAAAAATCCTGAGTGCCTTCCTACTAGAGAGGTGTGCAATTCAAAGAGTACCTTTTGTTTGAGTTGGGAGTTCTTACATAAATATAAGTGATATTTGTACCATAGTGAATCATTTTTCCATGTAAATGTATCTGAAGCACTGGAATCCTGCTACAACCTTTGAATGAGAGTCCATACATTTTCGTCATTCTTCCATTCATCCCATGCTTCTATCATCCAATCAGGTTGGATGATCGAGATAGAACATAGAAAGGCCTCAACATCTTCATAATTTCTTGAGAGTGCATCTGTCACAACATTTTGCTTCCCGTTTTTGTAGATGATTTCAAAATCATAACCCAATATCTTAGTCACCTATTTTTGTTGTTCTTTTGAAGACAGTATTTGTTCCAAGAAGTATTTAAGACTATCATGATCTGTTTTGACCTTGAAGTTCCTACCTATTAGGTAAGGGCATCATTTCTTCAATGCATGTAGTATTTCCATCGTTTGCTTCTCATAAATGGGTTTGTGCAAGTCCTTTCCCTTGAGTAGACGAATTTCAAAAGAAAGGGACCTTCCTTCTTGCATTAGAACATCGCCAATGCCATTTCTTGAGGCATCACATTCCACAATAAAGGTTTTTGTGAAGTTTGGTGTGGTCAAGACAGGAGCTTTGCACATCGCCTCTTTCATTTGTTCAAAATCTTGAGTTTCCTCTGGAATCCATGAAAATGCATCCTTCTTAGTTAATTTCATTAAAGGTGATGATATTCTTCCATAGTTCTGAACAAACTTGCGGTAGTAACCTGCCAAACCCAAAAACCCTCTAAGATTATTCAATGTTTTGGGAATTGGCTAGTCCATCATGACCTTAATCTTGTTAGGGTCTACCTTGACACCTTCATGAGATACAATATGACCCAAATACTCTACCTCCTTCACCCCAAAGAAACATTTGGATGGTTTGGCATATAGTTGTTGTTCCTTTAGTAGTTGTATCACATTGTCAACATGTCGAACATGATCCTCCCAAGACTTGCTATAGATTAGTATATCATCAAAAAATACTAACACAAATTTTCCAAGGAAGGGCTTGAAAATGGAATTCATCAACCCTTGGAATGTGGAAGGTGCATTCGTAAGGCCAAAAGGCATGAGTTCATAATGTTGTTTTTGGGATATCTACTTCCTTCATTTTAATCTAATGATACCTTGATCGGAGATCCAACTTTGTGAAGTAGATTGATCCATTTAGTTCATCTAACAATTCATCAATGAAGGGAATGGGAAACATATCTTTAATAGTGATCTTGTTTATCTCTCTATAATCTGGACACATATGCCATGGGCCCTCTTTCTTGAGTACCATTACCATCGGTGCAGAGTAAGAACTTTGGCTAGGTCTAATAATTCCATCCTGTAACATTTCTTCAACCATATGCTCAATTTCACTCTTATGGGAATAATAGTATCTGTAAGGCTTGATGTTAGGAGGAACAGTCCCAATAATTAGGTGAATAGCATGATCATGATTTTGAGTGGGTGGAATACCTCTGGGAATATCTTCAAATAATTTGGAATGCTTATCAATGATCCCTTGGAGATCTAGGGGAATATATGGCTTAGATGTTTGAACATCTAGTGAGAATAGTTGTACAATTACACCCCGATGGCCCTTTTTCAATAATTTTGTCATGCCATTAGAATTTATCACCTTACTAGGTTTCCTTGTGATACCCCTTAACTCAATTTCCTTTCCTTCCAATGAAAAATTCATGAAAAGTTCTTGAAAATTAAAATCCATTGTTCCCAATGATTGTAACCATTGGACTCCTAGTATGACATCAACAACACCCATGGGTATAGAAATAATTGGATTATTCATTACATATTCCCCCATAGTAAGATTGATCTTATGGAATTTTCCTGAGCAATTGATAGTTCATCCATTTGCAATCATTACTTGAAACTCTGGCACTGGATATATAAATCAATTGAGAGATTTGACTAATTTACAGTGAATGAAATTACGAGTACTACTAGAATCAATTAGGACTATTACCTTTTTATTTTTGATGTATCCTTCGATCTTGAGGGTTTGAGGAGTGCTAATTCTAACCAATTCATTACATGATATCGTGGGAGTCAACTCTTCAGAAGAAATATCTTCTACGTTTTCATCTTGAGATGGTTCTTGCTCTTGTTCTTCTTCCTCTTCACAATCTATGTAGAATAATTTCTTCTCACCATACTTATGTCCCTTACTATACTTGTTGTCACAATTAAAGCATAAACCTTTTGCTTTTCTTTCCTCCAATTGTTGAGGTGTCAACCTTGTAGGTTGAGGTGTTTTAGAAGAAGGAACATTATTCTCTCGATAGATGTTAGGAGTGGTCCTTCTAGTAGACATAGCCATATTTTTACTTTCAACATTTATCGCCACCATGAACACATTATTCCAATGATTTGGGTTCCCAAAGGCGAACCTCATATTGAATGTTATCCTTTAAAGTTCCTATGAATACATCAATAAAGTGATCATCTGGAATATCTATTACCTTTATATTCAATCTTTGGAATTTCTCAATGTGCTCCACAATGAACCCTTTTGCTTGAGATTTATCAATTGGCTAAAGAAGGTATTTCTCCGTGTATCCTCATAGTGTGCTATCATTTCTTCCATGAAAATTGTCTAAGTGACAAGTGATTTGTGAGAAAAAAGCCATTCATACCAAAAAAATTGATTAGGTTCTAAATATAAAGAAGAAATTTGTACCTTTTGTGTGTGTGGCACATCATGTAGTTCAAATGACTACTCCATCTGAAGTATCCATGTGATTGGATCCTTACCATCAAACTTTCTCATATCGATCTTAGGAAAGTGGTTGGTCTTCAACCCAAAGTTGGAGTTTCTCCAATATTGATTCATCTTCCTTATGTCTTCATCATGAATTTCATGGGATACATTTTCACTTTCAAGTGGCCTCTCTATTAGGAAATTTTTCAATCCTTCCATGATCTCTCGTTTTAAACCATCCATATTAGTATTCATTATTGCCACCAACTTAGCTTCAGTTGAATCCATCATCCCTTATAGTTCATCTTTTGCTACTGCATTCTTCTGTAAATCATTTATGTCCTTGTGCATTTTTTTACCTTCATCAAGAGTCCAAGTAGGATTGTCTGAAGCCTTATTTGGTGTAGAAGTTCTCTTTTTTGGTGGCATGTTGTCCAAGTATCACTTTTAAACCTTGATTTTGAAGTGGTTCTGCTAGACGATATTTCTTCTGCTGTATCTCCAAAATTCATCCCTTCTGGGTCTGAAAATTCCGTTTTGTAGTTATATGATAGGTGTTCTCTACAATGCCACAATTCTGATAAAAATTATATGTTCCAAGTGTAAGTTATGGTAAATTCCCCACACCTTGTTGATTTTTGTCCCTTCTAGGAGAGCATATTTTTAAAGCGTTCCAAGAGCACAATATATGATATTTGATTCTGAAACTTGCACCATAAAA
Organism: Picea engelmannii; assembly: GCA_009831015.1. Taxonomy (NCBI): domain Eukaryota; kingdom Viridiplantae; phylum Streptophyta; class Pinopsida; order Pinales; family Pinaceae; genus Picea; species Picea engelmannii. The sequence continues at coordinate 285,973 of ML785081.1, read as the reverse complement.
ACTACAAAATTTACAATATCCAATGAAACTAGTCTCACTTAATTTGGATACTCATTGAAGAATATATCATTGTTTTACCAAGAAAACCTGTTTGAGACTAGTTAATATGACTAGTCATCTACCCTATCTTACACAGGGTGTATCTACAAACGTATGTTGACCCAGAGGCTGAAATTTTTATCAAAACTACCTTGATAATTACTATGAACAATATTTGAGTTTCAGGGTCTGAAACGTCACAAAAAAATTTGTATAGCGAAAATTATGCGATGACTAAATTCACGATGATTCCAGAACCCTATCTTATACAGGCTATATCTTCGAAATTATAAGACCTCGGGATATGAAATTTGAAACCCAAGTACCTTGATCTGTCTACTAAATATTCTCCAAGGAGTTCCTTCTTAAACATTGTATAAAAATAGTTATAGCGAAAATTACAAGGTGTCTCAAATGAAGCAGCGAAACCCCAAGACCTTGAGCTCTAATACCAAATATTAAAATAGCATAAAAAAATATCAGAATAAGTACTCAACGCCTTGAAAAAGAGAGAATTTTAGATAATAATTATGTTTGAGGGGGAAACCTCCTTATACACCACTTAAATTAAAAAATACCAGATGATTCCAAATGAAAAGGTCTCCTTGGTATATATAGGAGACTAGGAGGTACAATTACAAATAATGGACCCAAGCCGAAATAAATAAAATAACAATACTAGTGTAATATGCCCCAATTAAGGGGTATTGTGCCACTATTTAGGGATTAAAATTCTTCCTCCTCAACTTTCTCTGAGTCTCCTCATCCATCATGTCCTTCCCTGTCCATGGCTTCTGGTGAGGCTTTGTCACTCGACACATTATGTGGAATAAAGGTCTTCATTGATGCCTTCTTGGGAGATATGTTTGCCATGTCCTGGGTATTCATTATGGAATCCTATAATGTGGTTGGCCTAAAATCCTTCACCCACCCTCTCAAGGGTTCAACTAACCCTTTAGTGAATAACATCACCAAACTCTACTCTGATATGTCTGTCACCATGACCACCATCTTCTGAAACTTCGTGATGTATGTCTCTAGTGTACATGTATGTCTCTAGTGTACCTGTATGTCTTAACTATGCTAACTACCTAAAGTGGATCTCAGAGTATTTTTTATCAAATTGGTCCATCAACCTTTGGGTGAAATCCTCATAAGAGGTGATGCTAGTGTGCCTTAATATCACTAGTCGATGGTACCATCACTCATAAGATTCTCCATACAAGTGAAGGGTGGAAAATTTAATTTCCTTCGCCTGTGTCACCAGGTTAATATAGAAGTAAGTGTCCAACTTATGTACCCATGCTCGGGTTGTGCACCTGCCAGATCCGTTAAAAGGTGGGATATTCATCTTCCCCAACTTACATAGAATATCAAATTTATGTTGGCTCTGTGTTGTCCTCGGCCTATTCTTTAGCTCGATGTTGCAATAGTCGATGTAAGACCTAGCTTCCTGAATCTCCTCCCACTAAGGCTTGATACTCTTTGAAGTAGGTGGCGTACTCATCCACATGATCCTGTTGTCATGTGCTCCTATAGGCTTTTGTTACACACCAAAATGTCACACTTAAGTGTCGCAAAGTGATGTATGCACATTGTTAAGTGTTGCATGCACTGTCACAAGTGTTGTATGCACATTATCTAGTGTCACATTCACTTTTTCGAGTGTCACAACCTTTTGACACCATAAAAACACTTTTCACAATCCCTAAGTGATGTTGGAAGAAGAAGCCCCATCATCTGACAACAAAAAAAAACCTTTTTCTTGGAAAAATCGACCTTTTTTTAGAATTTTAGAAGAGTGGCTCTCCCCTACCCATACCGGGGAGGTGCCAACGCTCCTATGGCCTTGTTAAGGGGGAACCATGGTGCTCTGTCTCTCACTAGGGGGGGAATCATTCTTGTTAGATAGAAATTGAGGTTCCTCCACCTTTTCCTAAGGGCCAACTCTTTATGGATGAGGTTTGTTGTGGTTGAATCCTACCCTATGGACTCTATCCTAGGATCTAATCCCAAATTAAGGAGCCATATCCTCAACCATTTCCCTCATTTTCTCATGGTGGTTGTGCCTATCAAGCCTATATATTGAAGGTATTTCCAAGGTGAAAGGGGGGAACAATTCAGGTATCAAACCTTTGATATTGGGAGAAGCATCATCATTTTGAGGTCAAGATTCATGTAAGGGATAGATGAGGAGATCTTGGAGAAGTGACTGGATAGTCAATCATTCTTTGCAATTTCCTTCTTTGTCTTTCCAATTAATATAAACTTGGCCTATTCCTTTCAAGTTCATGTGTTCTACATTTTCTTGTCTATTGTCGTTTTAGTCTTTGTAGATAGATCTTATTTGTCTAATCATATAGAGTACTAGGAAGAGTTCCTTTTCTAGTCTTTGCAAGATTTTAGTTTCATTGAGGAGCTTGTAGATCAAGCCTAAGGATTGGAGCAGCGAAGACGAACATAGTAACAAGGTACTCCATATTATTCTTCTCTCTTGATTGATTGGTTTAGTTAGATATATAGGGAAAGTAGTAACCACTTGCTCACTTCTGTATTTGAACCAAATATAGGAGTCTTGGTCCAAAGGGGAGCTTAGCCTGTCCGTAAGGTAATATTTTTCACAACAACTGCTCCTCAAGGAACGATGGAAATAATGGACTAGGAATCCTCCAACTCCCTTTCTATCAGGCACTCTATGATGGAATATGGGTATCACTACCCTCTTCCTGATCTCTACCTCCTTTGTTTTTTCCTTCTGCATTCAGCCTGATATATCCTTTTTGTCCCACCAGCTACATGAGTACCTCAAGGTTCTGTTGTTGGTTCATCATCATTTATGTCTGTCTCTAAGATTTTTCTTCTTGTATTTGGTTTACCTCATATAGGATCATGATCATATGATTCAGTAGCCTAATCATAGGATCTTCTGTATGATCTCAGTTGTCTCCCATTTTTCCTTCTTTTCTGACTCTGGTTGGTTCACTTCTAATTCTTCTTCCTCAGGTGATCCTGGTAAGGGTTTTCCTCCAAACCCCCATCTTCTAGGAATCAATGTGTTCACAGGTTGGAAAGATCACCAGCTCTGATACAACTGTAATATCCCAAATGGAGATAGCTAGGATATTATGGTTTACTATGCAAATTATGGTGTCAAAGTGTTTTATTTATATCAAACAGTTTATACTCATATATTATTTATGCAAAATATGATGGATGACTTTTTGCAAACATTTTGCTTGCAATGTATATTACATGTAAACCAAGTACACAAATGGAACAGATAACATTGGAATTCTTTATTATGAGTGGAATATGGAAATACAACAATAGTAAATCATCTAATGTCTACTATAGCAACAACAACAAACACTACAAAACTCAAAAAAAACCCGGAAAGTGATGCCAATGACTCCTCAAATTGCTATCACTGCTAATAAGACTCACCAAGATGATCTGCACTCTCCACTATGCATGGATACAACAAATAGGGCACTCAACCCCCCTTCAAACCCACAAAATTTACCTCAAGAGACTATGTCTCTCTTCCTCTGTCAAGCGACATACAAAGACACCCCTGTGGCCTCCCTTCTACCTTGCGGACCTGTCAAACAGGGGGTTTGACCCCTTGATTTACCTCTGTGGACTTCCTCCTACCTCACGGACCAAAAAAAAGGGGGTTTGTCCCTTAATAGACCTCCACGGCCTTGTCAAGATGACCTACAGCCTCCTCAAAGGGGTTTCGACCCTCCTTTGATATCACGCAACCCCTCCAAGGGACTGTTGACGGGCGAAATTGATCGCTCGTCAACTGGAGGAGTGAATCTGGTCCGGGGTTGTCTACTTAACCCAAGCCATTTGGATTGATCCACTCTGACAGGTTTAGTGGCTCTGTTAGCCGATCTAAGTACTAAGAAAGCGAAAAAACAAAACTAAAGAAGATAAAATAACTTAATGAATAACACTCACTGAAAATTATATACATATCTAATATATATTTACAGTTTACTAAATAATATTTATAACATAAGTCTACTTATTGTATGTATAATATATACAAATGACTTTATTTCTAATATATATAACATTTACAAAATGTGAATTTTAATCTAAATCCGTGAAAATCGAATATGGATTGATTTATTAAACAACAACAAAGCTATCATTCAATCTTTTTTATTTATTTTCTCATAATGTTTATAAACAAGAAATGGAATAACAAACTGTCTAATTGAAAATAGAAATCATAGATAATAGAAAATGTTTTAGCTACAGGAGGTTTATGTATTCATTAAACTAATGAAATTAAACTAGTAAACTGACTTGTTATCGCATCCCATATTTGTTCTATGTATAGCATCCAATCTCGCTGTCTGATGAGGCAAACCCGCAACAGATCCTACAAATGCTTCTCATAAACATGAAGTAGTAATGATTGAATCTGAATGATAGAACATATAAAATATATAGTAACAACAATCTTATAATTTCACAAGTGGCCACATTGAGATAAATCCTGCTGTGAAAACTTGTGTATAAATGTTCAACGAATGATGAAGATAAATCTCTTAATCTCAAGTTTGAATAGAATAATTACTGTATGTTAAATATGGGACATAAAACATGGATATCATATAAATTTTATCATACCAATATGCAATAAACCATGATAGCTAAAGCAATCACAATCTAATTACAAATCGAAATAATCATAACTTGAATAAAAACACGATATGGAGAAGCTAAAGTTGTGCAAATATCATATTCTATTAAAGTTTGTAAATTAGAAATCCATAGTTTTTTCCCCAGGCAGAGATGATTTCAAGTTTACAAAATAACATACTTATATAGGTTCCAGGAACAAAATGTTTCATGTTTATAACATCCAATCTGTTCCAAAAAATGTGGGGGATGCAACCTCCCAGATTTTACTTGATACCAAAAACTAACAGCCTAATCTATTTACTAAAAACATAAATATGGTATGGCTGGAAGATCCCAACAGTGCTTCATATCTCTTAGAAAATCATGAGTTCCCGAAAACAAATAAAAATAAAAAGATTTCAGATGTATTTTCAATTATCAAAACAAGTAATTTGATTTTTTCTAACTAGCTATAGAATCTCACGATTCTGTAGCTAGTTATAATTATAACTAGAATCATATTTTATTCAATCAAGAAAAACAAATTAAAAAGTAATCTATGCAAACAAATTTTGTATCCTAAATTGAGAAAGACAAAATCATACTAAACTTTTAAAAAGATCATACCTCAAATTAAGGGATTCAAACAAATCAAGTAATCTTTGAATTTACTATTGTTGTCCTTGCTTCCACATTCTTAAAAATAACAAACCCTGTATTTTTTTGGTATTTGTCTTTGGCTTGAGCTATGGATTGGAGTCTGATATTCTCCTTTGTTAACGAATCCACCTGGTCTTCCAAAGATTTAAGCCAAGACTGTAGTAAAGGCACATCCTTGTAATACCTGTCGATCCAGGATTGACATTCATTACAGTGCGGCTGTAGAGACTGTGTATTGGCACTGATAGTATTAACAGCTGGAGAATCGTCCATTTGACATGCAGGTTCATCACAGAGTTTGATGCCAGGAAAAATAGGATTGTCCTTTAGACACGGTGGTAGGTTGGTAACATAATCGTAGGGTCTGTCAGGGTAAAGTCCATATGAATATGGATACTCTTCGGCCAAGAACCTTTCAATCTCCGTATCTGAATCCTCACTTACCTCAATTGTATTTTTTGTGTCAGCATAGGGTTTGGGTTTGTTTCGAGCACATCGTGAAACCCAACGAGCGACCTTTTTATTATTATAATTGACATCGACGTTGCCTTGAAGCTTTTTCCCTGTGGGTTTTTTAACAGTCTTAACACAACTCTTAGGATATGAATCTGGTTGAGTAGAATCAGGGTAGGTCGAGGGTTCCAAATTAGAGACAGGATCACAGGGCATGAGCGAAGGAGGAGTTATGGTAGGTTTCACAAGGATTTCTGTGATAACAGGCTTGTCAACCTGTCCCAAATCACTATTACCGAAGCCATTTCGTAACACAAAAGCACCCCTAAAATCGTTGTTTAATTTCAACTGATGCATAATGATAATCTTGATTAAACCATGATGGAACAAACTAGAATCAGACTTCTGCCTCTTAAACCACTTTCCCATCTTGTATAGACTTCTAAGGAAGAAATAGGGCATGTTCAGAGGGAAATCAATGAAGCTCATAAGCAATCACAGGTGATACAAGAAAACCAACCCAAATCTCCCTTCACATGTAATAAATTGTTTCACAATAGCTAACAAATCATGCCATCTAGGTTTTAGAGATGAAACAGGCATACCTTGGTCGCAACTGGTAATTTTCCTTGAGGTGAACAACAATGACTAGGGAACCTCTTCAACCTTTGAGTTCTTGAACCACTTTTTCCCCATAGTTGGTAAACCGGTAGCTTGGCTTATAAAATCTTCATTTACCTCAAGCTTCACATCTCCTATTTTTTCTCTGCAACCGTCGAATGTCAACGCGAACTCTTGAGCAACTCTCAGATTGAAACCCTCAAACTTTTCAATAAACAAACGCCATTCATTCCTTTCTAAGTCGTCTCTGGAATTGTCAAACGATAACAAGGTTTGGATGCCATTGGGCTCAATCCTCACCAAAGGAGCCATGGCTAACAGAAGGGAATCAACACGGAAATCAGAGGTAGGGTTTGATAGAAAAAACACAGAGCCATAGTCTCGAGTTTCCTTAATGCAATGCAAAGACAGTTCGAAATGGTAGGCAGGAGCGTTAATCACCATGTGTGGGAAAGAGATCGTGAAGCCCGAGGCCATACAGAGCAATAATATCACACTGTACCTCATATGATACCTTGGGATATGGGTAGTGTAAGGATGTAAGCACTTGTATACCACAGAGCGCACATATTCATGACTTGATTACAAGGTAAAAGTTTGAAATAAGCATTGTGTTAAAAGAATTTTATGAATCAAACCCTATTAATATTAATCGAATATGGATGAGTGGGAGGTTTTTTACTTATGTAACCAAGGCATGTTTAAGACTAAGGAGTTATAAACTAGGAAAACAATCATGTTCATAGCGAAAGACGATAATTCGACAATAGACCATATGAACAATTATCCTTTAATCAAAAATCGAAACCAAGTGTGAATTCCAGCTGTGAGTTTTCATGCTTACAGTCATGAAAACAAGAATCGAAAGGAATGCATGTAAAAGGAGACAACGGATAAGTGTCGTTGCTCATGACGAGTAATGAAAATTTAGAGATCCTGTGTAGGCAGCTTATAAACAATAGAAATTACATTATTGCTGCCAACAATGGCGACACGCTGGGAGAAGAAATTATCTCTGCCAAATGAACGAGTTCAGAAAAAACTTCAAATCGAAAACAACCAGAAAGTTGTCTGAACATCATTATCAATTATAAAGGATTCCATTTTCAGATTACTGTTATTTTAAAGAGACGAAAACTGACAACAATCTTAACAGAAGAGAGTCACGATATTAAAGTTCAAATCTTCAATACTGTTGACAGAGCCGCTACTGCCAGCAGGCGTCCATAGCCTCGACAGGGATGTCATTTAACCCACTCTGATATCTGTATCCTGCCAAGAAGTTCTAGATTAGAACGAAGGACATTTAAGGTCAAAAGAATCCATATCTGAGAATTTTCATATACCTGACATTGCTTCACTGCTAGCGGGCCTGTTCAGTACCCCGACGAAGTTATCTTGGCGTCATGCATGCATTTACCCGCTGCCAACAAACCTGTTCAGTATCCCGGCGGGTTTACAAGCACTTCCCACAGCTCTCTGAAGGTTTATTTAGTTTTAAAGATATTTAATAGAGCGGGGTGACGCTAAAAATCCTGGTTTTTGGACATATCTTAGTAAATTACAGATCTTGAAGAAATTTCTTAGTTGTCCTTCATTAAGATCTAGAAATAGTTTGTTAATAAACCGACTTTCAAGAGCAGGGAGACATCTCTGAGTTGTTCTCTTAAGGAACAGGGACAGCGTAAGAATAATTTTTATGGATGATCGTGAGTAACTTCAGTTACAGATTGAAATCAAGAGACACTTTTCAAATAACAAGTTATCTTTAACATGGCTATAAACTCAGAAGAATATCACAATTGATGCTTAAACAACCTTCAACAGTCATTTTAGAGGAGAATTTTTTCTGTTCTCTTTGTCTGAACAAGCCCATGATGCAGGTATGTGTGTCTCAAAAAGAAATATTGATAAGCATAAAGGAAAAAATCAAAACAAACCAGCAAATAAAAACAAATAGCAAGCAAAACAAAAATATTTACACAGTGTACATGGGAGTGTCATCAGGCAAAGTACCCTTTTAGAGCTTGGCCATTCACCGGAAAGGTGTCTGGCTGTCCCTCTAAATTATGTAATCGGAAGGAACTGGGACCCAATTTCTTAGCAATTAAGAATGGTCCTAGCCACAAGTTTTGAAACTTTGTATGATCTCCTTTTCCCTCATGAGGTTTGTCCCATTTTAGGACAAGGTCACCTACCTCAAAATTTCTATTAGAGGTAGAATTGGAATCAAACCAGTTTTTAACAATGAGTTGATGTTGATCCAATTTTCGTTTTGCTTGAGCCCTCACTTCTTCTAATTTCAACAAAGTGTTAATTTGATTCTCCAAAGGGGGACAGTCCTCTATCAGCCCAGATTGCATTTAACAGTGCGTTATGCCAATTTTTATGGTTTTCAGAGACCGTTCTCTTGATAATTTTGATTAGATTTTTATTAGTCGATTCTGCCAAACCGTTGCCTTGGGGGTAATAGATGGAAGAATACTTTAATTTAATTCCTTTTTCTAGAGCGAAATCACTCATCTCAAGAGACGAAAAATAAGAATCATTATCAAATACCAGGCATTCAGTGATACTGAAACGAGTAATAATATTTGAATTCAAGAAAGATATTACCTGGTTGGTATTTACAGCTTTTAATGGGGCAACCTCAGACCACCTGGTGAAGTAATCTGTGGTTGTTATGATATACTTATGTTGCTGTGAGGATGGAGGATTGATTGGGCCTATAATATCTAAACCCCACTACTGAAAAGGGGAGTCTACTGAAATTGGTTGCAGAGGGAAGGCTGGTTTTTGTATCCGTCCGGATGCTTTTTGACAAATTACACACTTGCGACACAAAGCATGAGTGTCCTTAAAAAGGGTAGGCCAGTAATAACCCGCTCTTAATACTTTATGGACAGTGGTGTTTCCACCAAAATGTCCACCAGCTTCTCCTGCATGCAATTCCAATAAGACTTTTTATGCTTCATCTTTCTCAACACAACGCATTAGTATTCCATCAAAATTTTGACGAAACATAATACCATTAATCAATTGACAAAAAACAGATTTTAATCTTAGTGATCTCCTTTTAGTGGGATCAAGGTGACGGGGAGCTGATCCATGTATAAGACAAAATTTTATATCATCATACCAGGGACTAACAGGGTTTTGTGCACAACAGATTAGATTTTGATAGTGTTGTCCTGGACTTAACATATCATTTTCCTCTTGTTGTCCTGCAGCTGAATCAGTGACCAACTTGCATAAACCTTGGCCTCTTACTATTTGTGTTGGGTTGATTTCTATGTCATACTCTTGCAAGGATGTGACCCAGTTTGCCCTTTTTTCGCCTAGTTCTTTCTGTACTAACAAATTTCTGACAGCCGGGTAAGGGACAATGATTTTCGTCCTAGATTTCAAAAGATAAGATCAGAAGTTCTTTACTGCTTTGAAAATAGCATAGGCTTGTTGATCTACTACTGGGTAATTAAGTTCCGCCCCCTTGAAGGCTGAGCTCATAAAGGCGATTGGAATTTCATTGTTTTCGGCGTTCTTTTGAGTTAGGATGGCGGCGTATGAATAGTCAGAAGCAAACGTGTAGAGGGTGAAGTCCTGCGAAAAGTTGGGGCTCATTAGAGAAGGAGCGTCTATTATGGCCTTTTTTATTGAATCAAAAGCCTGGCTTTCTAAAGGTCCCCAATCGTATTGTACGTCCTTTTTTATTAGGTTTTGTAATGGTCTCACCATTTTTGAAAAGTTGGGGACGAATTTCCTAACAAAGTTTATCTAACCTAAGAAAGATTGCATGGACTTTTTTGACGAGGGAGGGGGAAATTTCAAAATGACTTGCGTTCTTTCAAGGTCGATAATCATTCCTTCACTCGATACAATGAATCCTAGGAGTTTACCTTGTTCTACTGTGAAGATAGATTTTTTAGGATTCAAAGAAATGCCCTACTTATGACATCGTTGTAGAATGGATCTTAAATGAGCTAGATGATCTTCTTTATTTTTCGAGAAGATAGTGACATCATCCAGGTAAACTACGACAGATTGATTGATTAATCCTCGAAAAGCGATGTCCATCGCTCTCTGGAAAGTGGCACCGGCGTTTATGAGTCCAAAGGGCATCTTTCTATAAGCGTAGGTGCCCCATGGAGTGAGGAAGGTGGTTTTGAGTTGGTCTGGAAGGGACATCAGGACTTGGTTATACCTTGAAAAACCATCCAACAAGGATAATCTTTCAGAACTAGATACCTATTGAAGGATCTGTTCCATGGGAGGGACATGGTAGTTGTCTTTATCAGACGCTCGATTAAGATTTCAGAAATCGACACATAGTCAGATTTCACCACTCTTCTTTCGGACAGGGACAAGATTAGAGACCCATTGTGTGCCTAACTGGGAATATTATCTTAGCATTCAGGAGTTTATTTAATTCCTTCTTGACAGTTGGTTCGAGTTTTGGGTGCATTTTCCTTAACTTTTGTTGAAAATGTTGGGTTTGGGGTTTCATTGGAATAACATGTTGTATGATGTTAGGATCAAAGGTTTTTAGTTCGTCGTACGTCCAAGCAAAAACATATTTGAATTCCTTAAACAACTTAATAAACGCTACTTTTTCTTGCTCAGAATACCCCACCCCTAAATTAATGCACTGTGGGTTGTCTTTAGTTCCCAAATTTACTTTTTCATGCGTCAAAGAGGACCTATTCATTTTACAGTTCACTAATTTTCTGAACTTGTCGTGAAGATCATAAAAATTTTCTAATCTAACTACAGATTTCGGGATAGAATTTACCATGTCTGATGAAGATTCTAGAGATCTTGGATCTGGTATTGTCGTAAAGTCACGAAGATTTTCGTCATGGGTACCTTCGTCGATCGCCGCACCCTGGAAAGTTTCTTCCATATGCAGAAAAATTATAATCTGTTGATCATCATTGAAGACTCTCCAATTCGTGATATTGTCTGGGACGGACGGTCTGAACAACAGTTCGACGGAGAATTCATTCGGAGATAAGCCTTCTACAGGAAAAAGTTTTGAAGCGATGTTAGCTAACAAATCAACTTCCGAATTATTCAATCTAGGAATCAAATTTATGTTAAATGCGACAAACTTATTCATCAAATTCCATACCTCAGTTTGGTAGCTTTTAAGGTGCGGAGATAAACAGTGGATAGAATTTTTTACCTATCTAACCATGATTTTCGAATCACCAAAGACAGTCAAATTTTGAATGTTCAGATCTAATGATTTTCTAAGGCCTTGCAGGAGTGCCTCATATTTGGCCGTGTTGTTCGTACATTCAAATTCTAACCTGCAAGCAATCAGATTCTTGTTACCTGCTGGATCGATGATCACGCAGCCTGCACCAGCTCCTTCCTTGGACTTTGACCCATCAAAGTAAAGAGACCATATTTTCTTGTTGTCGGTTGCATATGACCATTGGGCAGAAGCTGTTGGCTGTGTATATGTCAAAATTTCAGACTGTTGTTCCGGGTTAGAGATGGTGGAAGTTTTGGCCACAAAATTACCGAAAAAGGTATCCATCCTTTGTATTTCAGGTGAATCGCCAGAAGGAGTGAATGGTTCATTGGGATCATTTAAATCAGTCACCGTGAACTTTAGATAACGTTCATGATTTACCTTGATTCTATTGGGCTTTCCATTCTCGGGTAGCCACAAGTGAGACCAATCCGTCGCAAAATAGCCGTGTAGCTGTTTTGACCAGTCTCTGCTTAAAAACAAACCATAAACTTCTGGGATATCTACAACAATAATATCAATCACTTGATGAACTTTAGGGTTAGACGACAATCTTATAAGCACATTTCTTAATTTGCCTATCACTTTAACACTAGTTCGATCAAGCTGGATAATATTCAAGGTGGATGGTTGAACTTCGACGCTAATCTTTTGAAAAACAGACCAAGGCATTACGTTAGATGATGCACCTGAATCTACCATGTAGTTATGCACATTCCTATTGAAAATTTCAAAAGTTAACAAAAATGGAGGGACATTTATGTGAGTACTAATAGTGGAAGCTTGTTGTTTTTTACTCGCGGCCTCTAAAACTGATTTATCTACATTTGTTACATTATTTACAGGAAGGTCTCTTTTATCGTGAGGATCAGAAGTAGTTTTGGCGGAGGCCTTTTGAGGAACTTTGGGGTTGTTCTGAACACCTTTGTTACTACTCGGATTGCCATTTTTGTTGTTCTCTGCAATATTTTGTAGCATTTTTTGCAGAAGAAAAGGGAATTTTAATAATTCATAAATAGAATTATTAGCCCTAAGATTTTTTAGATCTTCAACCAAATCATAATCTAAGCTTGGGTTTACTGAATTCTGTTTAGTCTCAGTTGATTTAGACTGTTTTGGAGGCAAAGTCGTAGTGATTTCAGAAGAAGGCTTGTTTGCTGTCTTGCTCCTAGTATTGTAAGGATGCACTGTTTCGAAATTAGCTTGAAAAATACTATCCGAAAAATGTCCAAAAATGTTCGGAAAAGATTCATCTTCTTCTACTGTCTCTTGTTCAGCTACTTCTTCAGGAATCTCGGGAGGAATCAAGTTATCGTGTGCTTCTAGAATCGTTTGAATAGAAAATTGCAGGCTCTCTAGATTTAGGCCTTCAGTATTTGAATTAGGTCGGTTGGTGGGAAAAGGCTTCCTAAAAGGGGGTTTGTAAGGCCCTTTGCTCGAAGAATCTTCTTCAGCCGTCCTTTTCAAATCTATAACTTGATTGGACAATTTTTGAATGACTTTCTGTAAGTTTTCTAAATCTGAGCTTTCAGGTTGAGCTTTGTTTTGGGAAGGTCTAGGGAGGATTTTGATTTTCTTTTTGGACGATGAACTAGTCTCTGTCTCGTTGCTAGTAGTGTCTTTTAAACTGAGGATGTATTTCTCGATCTGACTAGCCTATTCAAAGGCTTCTAACAACGTAGCTTTCTTGGATCTCTTTACCCAAATGGCTATGCTTTGATGTAAGGCTTTCGTATAATATGTTATAATAAGATTCTCGGCGGGTATCGAATCCGTAGGGATTCGGTTCTTTAGTGTCAAGAAACTTTGATTAAAGTCTTTGATCTTTTCTTTGGGGTTCATTCTTAAACTAGAAATTTCCATGACTAGAACTTCAGGAGACTTGTCGTCTTAGAACTTCTCAAGGAAACATGATTCAAATTTCTCCCATGACACGATGGTGTGGGGTTGTTGGGAAAAGTACCAGGTAGAGGCATTGCCCTCAAAGGTGTAGGGAAATAGTCTACAGACTACGTCTTCGTGCTCGACACTACGGAGTCTAATTTCTAACATAAACTTTTTTATGTGATCTTCAGCGATCTGTTTGGAGTCCGGGTCAAATTTAGAGAGCCATTTCTCTAGGTGTTTGGGTAAAGGATACTGAGGCCCAGGTATGGCCACTGCATCTTGGTCAAGCCAGGTTCTGGAAGGATTGTTTGGGTTGGCCATAGGTGTGGGTGGTGTCGAAGGCTGGGATAAGAAATTGCCTTCGTCAGAGGATTGTTCTCCGGAAGAAGAAGGAGATGAAGGAGGTGGTGATGGTGGTATACCAGATCCTCCTGCTGCAGAAGTGAGGATCGGATCTGTAGGGTTTAAAGTAAGGTCAGTGCCTCCAAGTTGTTCTCTGATATCAGAGAAGTCTAGTGGTTGGTTCAGAGGTCATTTTGGTTGTCTTATACGAGCTAAGGCACTGTGCGTCCTTATGAGAGATTGGTGAACAATCTCTTGTATATCACCACCCATAGGATTTGGAGTTACTAGTTCAACTGTGATCCGTAGATCGTCGTTTGATGTGGTTGTTGTTTGAGGGACAATTTTGTCTTCTGAATGACTTCTAGTCACTATAGGTGAGCGGGTAGGTGGTGGAGGAGTCTTACGACCTCCTCGTTCCATTAATAGTTTTCAAGCCCTCCTTCTAGCGCCATTTGTTGATGGGCGAAATTGACCGCTCATCAACTGGAGGAGTGAATCCGGTCTGGGGTTGTCTACTTAACCCAAGCCGTTTGGATTGATCCACTCCGACGGGTTTAGCAGCTCCGTTAGCCGATCTAAATACTAAGAAAGAAAAAAAACAAAACTAAAGAAGATAAAACAACTTAATGAATAACACTCGTTGAAAACTATATACAGATCTAATATATATTTACAGTTTACTAAATAATATTTATAACATAAATCTACTTATTGTATGTATAATATATACAAATGACTTTATTTCTAATATATATAACATTTACAAAATGGGAATTTTAATCTAAATCCACGAAAATCGAATATGGATTGATTTATTAAACAACAACAAAGCTATCATTCAATCTTTTTTATTTATTTTCTCATAATGTTTATAAACAAGAAATGGAATAACAAACTATCTAATTGAAAACAAAAATCATAGCTAATAGAAAATGTTTTAGCTACAGGAGGTTTATGTATTCATTAAACTAATGAAATTAAACTAGTAAATTGACCTGTTATCGCATCCCATATTCGTCTTGTGTATAGCATCCAATCTCCCTGTCTGATAAGGCAAACCTGCAACAGATCCTACAAATGCTTCTCGTAAACGTGAAGCAGTAATGATTGAATCCAAATGATAGAACATATAAAATATATAGTAACAACAATCTTATAATTTCACAAGTGGCCACATTGAGATAAATCCTGCTGTGAAAATAAGTGTATAAATGTTCAATGAATGATGAAGATAAATCTCTTAATCTCAAGTTTGAACAGAATAATTACTATATGTTAAATATGGGACATAAAACATGGATATCATATAAATTTTATCATACCAATCTGCAATAAACCACGATATCTAAAGCAATCACAATCTAATTACAAATCGAAATAATCATAACTTGAATAAAAACACAATATGCAGAAGCTAAAGCTGTGCAAATATCATATTCTATTCAAGTCTGTAAATCAGAAATCCATATTTTTTTCCCCAGGCAGAGATGATTTCAAGTTTACAAAATAACATACTTATATAGGTTCCAGGAACAAAATGTTTCCTGTTGATAACATCCAATATGTTCCAAAAAATGTGGGGGATGTAACCTCCCAGATTTTACTTGATACCAAAAACTAACAGCCTAATCTATTTACTAAAAACATAAAGATAGTATGGCTGGAAGATCCCAACAGTGCTTCATATCTCTTAGAAAATCATGAGTTCCCGAAAACAAATAAAAATAAAAAGATTTCAGATGTATTTTCAATTATCAAAACAAGTAATTCGAATTTTTCTAACTAGCTACAGAATCTCACGATTCGGTAGCTAGTTATAATTATAACTAGAATCATATTTTATTCAATCAAGCAAAACAAATTAAAAAGTAATCTATGCAAACAAATTCTGTATCCTAAATTGAGAAAGACATAATCATGCTAAACTTTTAAAAAGATCATACCTCAAATTAAGGGATTCAAACAAATCAAGTAATCTTTGAATTTACTATTATTGTCGTTGCTTCCACGTTCTTAAAAATAACAGACCCTATAGTTTTTTGGCATTTGTCTTTGGATTGAGCTATGGATTGGAGTTTGATATTCTCCTTTGTTAACGAATCCACCTGGTCTTCCAAAGATTTAAGCTAAGACTGTAGTAAAGGCACATCCTTGTAATACTTGTCGATCCAGGATCGACATTCATTACAGTGCGGCTGTAGAGACTGTGTATTGGCACTGATAGTATTAACAGCTGGAGAATCATCCATTTGACATGCAGGTTCATCACGGAGTTTGATGCCAGGAAAAAGAGGATTGTCCTTTAGACACGGTGGTAGGTTGGTAACATAATCATAGGGTCTATCAGGGCAAAGTCCATATGAATATGGATACTCTTCGGCCAAGAACCTTTCAATCTTCAAATATGAATCCTCACTTACCTCAATTGTATTTTTTGTGTCAGCACAGGGTTTGGGTTTGTTTCGAGCACATCGTGAAACCCAATGAGCGGCCTTTTTATTCTTATAATTGACATCGACGTTGCCTTTAAGCTTTTTCCCTGTGGGTTTTTTAACAGTCTTAACACAACTCTTAGGATACAAATTCGGTTGAGTGTCGGGTTGAGTAGAATCAGGGTAGGTCGAGGGTTCCAAATTAGAGACAGGATCACAGGGCATGAGCGAAGGAGGAGAGATGGTAGGTTTCACAAGGGTTTCTGCGATAACAGGCTTGTCAACCTATCAAATCACTATTACCGAAGCCATTTCGTAACACAAAAGCATCCCAACAATCGTTGTTTAATTTCAACTTATGCATAATGATAATCTTGATTAAACCATGATGGAACAAACTAGAATCAGACTTCTGCCTCTTAAACTTCTTTCCCATCTTGTATAGACTTCTAAGGAGGAAATAGGGCATGTTCAGAGGGAAATCAATGCAGCTCATAAGCAATCGCAGGTGATACAAGAAAACCAACCCAAATCTCCATTCACATGTAATAAACTGTTTCACAATAGCTAACAGATCATGCCATCTAGGTTTTAGAGACGAAACATATATACCTCGGTCACAACTGGTAATTTTCCTTGAGGTGAACAACAATGACCAGGGAACCTCTTCAACCTTTGCGTTCTTGAACCACTTTTTCCCCATACCTAGTAAACCGGTAGCTTGGCTTATAAAATCTTCATTTACCTCAAGCTGAACATCTCCTATTTTTTCTCTGCAACCGTCGAATGTCAACACAAACTCTTGAGCAACTCTCAGATTGAAACCCTCAAACTTTTCAATAAACAAATGCCAGTCGTTCCTTTCTAAGTCGTCTCTGGCGTTGTCAAACGATAACAAGGTTTGGATGCCATTGGGCTCAATCCTTACCACAGGATCCATGGCTAACAGAAGGGAATCAACACGGAAATCAGAGGTAGGGTTTGATAGAAAAAACATAGATCCATAGTCCCGAGTTTCCTTAATGCAATGCAAAGACAGTTTGAAATGGTAGGCAGGAGCGTTAATCACCATGCATGGGAAAGAGATCGTGAAGCCCGAGGCCATACAGAGAAATAATATCACGTTGTACCTCATATGATACCTTGGGATATGGGTAGTGTAAGGATGTAAGCACTTGTATACCATAGAGCACACATATTCATGACTTGATTACAAGGTAAAAGTTTGAAATAAATATTGTGTTAAAAGAATTTTATGAATCAAACCCTATTAATATTAATCGAATATTGATGAGTGGGAGGTTTTTTACTTATGTAACCAAGGCATGTTTAATACCAAGGAGTTATAAACTAGGAAAACAATCATGTTCATAACGAAAGATGACAATTCGACAATAGACCATATGAACAGTTATCCTTTGATAAAAAATCGAAACCAAGTGTGAATTCCAGCTGTGAGATTTCATGCTTACAGTCATGAAAATAAGAATCGAAAGGAAGATATGTAAAAAGCGACAAGTGATAAGTGTCGTTTCTCATGATGAGTAATGAAAATTTAGAGATCCTATGTAGGCAGCTTATAAACAATAGAAATTACATTATTGCTGCCAACAAGGACTTACGGTCCTACAACAAGAGTGGAACAATCTCACAAGTGCCACAATTTTTCATTAGCCTCCATGGTATCTCTCTCAATGCATACAAACCTGCAGAATGAAGGGAATTCGTGCCTCCAAGAAGCCACAGTCCCCCTGAAGCCAATAATCAACCCTCCAAGTTGAAGTAAGACAAGAAATGAAACCCACAAACCTCCAAGTAGATCACTACAATTCTCAAATTGAAGAAGAACTCACAAGTTGACTCCAATGGAAATCCTAGATAGATATCCCATTTGTTTAGCTAGGGTGGATATTGCACCACTGAAACCAAACTAGAAATGGAAGGGTTTTGCAAGAACCCCAACAAAAACCTCAGCTCCATGAGCACTCCAAATAAGAGATCAAAATAATAATGAGGAAGGTGAAGTGCTACCAATCCTTTATACTTCTCTGAAGCCTTCTAGATATTTCCCCTTTTTGACCAAATCAAATAGACCATTATTTCATCTTAATATTTACTTAAACATTAAAATTCACTTTTAATGTTTAAGTTATTTATCTTCTTACTTAATGTCACTTTAGAATGTAACATCTCCTAGCTAGTGACATTTAATAAACCTCCTTGACTCCCTTTTTCTTCATTGACTATAGCCTACAAGAGTCATATAGGCTACTAAGTCATCCTCTGTCATGATCAATTGGAAGGGGACATACCAGTGACAAATTTACTCACTTAGTTGTAGCCCCCATTGATCTTTGAAATAGTTTGTGAAATAGATTTTCTAGGTGAACGTTTGATAGAATTGGAGCTATTTGTTCATGGCATCATTGACTGAAAATGAAAAATGCATTATGTTCTCCAATAATTTGGACATTTATATCTCTATTTTAGTGTCACAAACAAACTTGGCAAGTTTCTTCAGTTAATGTTGACACACATGCCAGATGCATATAATTATTAGACAATCAACAACATAATGGATGCATAATATTTAGGTAAAAATAACATCAACAATTTAAAATACACAATGAAAAGAGGGAACAAAAAAAAAATTAAGAGAACTACACACCTCATCAACCAAATATATACAAGGGCATCACCAACAAAAAAGGATGAAGGTTTCCATGTTGGGGTGGAAAACAAAAAACGTTGGCACAATTCTTGCAACAATGTCGCAATTGTTTCCTGCATTGCATTCTTTGATATGACCCAAGCTGTTATCACTCTATAATTTCTCAGGTTGAAGAAGAAATGGGTAGAGGTAACCAAAAACCACTTTGGAGTCCAGGATCTATCCCCCCTAGAGCCAAAGAGGGCTCTCTCTATTAGTTTTAGCTATGTTTTAAAGAAAATATTAGGCTAGCTATCTAGTTCAGGGTTTTGATTTAAATAATTGGGTAGGAACAGAGAAGAAGAACCATTGGGCCATGGAGTCACAACAAAAAATTAATCAAATCCAATTTCTGTAAGGTTAATCTGCAGGGAAAGGTAGTCAAAATATTGGATCTCAGAGTTTTAAATGAAAGGAGGAATAGGAGATAGGGAACAAAATCAATAGCAGATGGAGAGCAATTAAGAATTCTCCACCTATATCTCAGAGGAAAACATAGAAATTATCAACAACCAGAATAGAGTGTCTAATTCAAAAAATTCTATTCTTTAAATTCCTAAAGACAATTCAGACATAAATGTGATTATGAAGACAGGAAAAAAAATTACATAAGAAAATACATCACCAAGGTATTTGGCACAAGAATCATGCGATTGTATTATTTGGAAAATAAAAATATGCTCACTGTGAGCTACATTACAATGATGGTCTTCTTCTTTTCCATTTCCACACTAACCAACCTCTTTATAAAGATAAATTATCCTCCAGGATCAGGAGGTCGAATTCAACAACCTGGCCAAAAATAGAAACAATTTCCTCAAAGTTTTGAATTGTCTGCCATGACAATGTAAATTCTAACCTTGTACAATATCTACTGCAAACTGATATTCAGAAAAGAACAGAAAAGATACAATGGCAAATACAAACATTACACAGAGATTTTTCACCTGGAAACCCAAACCAGGAAAACCAACATATATTATATTGATACCTTGTTTTACATTGTTTACAATACAATATACATATAGGAGCCAGCGGCATCCAAAACCCTAACCTAATGACCTGGATTAGTCCAAAACCCTAATTCCTTAACCAGAAATAGAAAACCATCGGCAAAAAACCATGTGCCGAAAAAACCACCTAATATCACGTGGTCCCGAAAATATGTCGTCCCGGAAATATGTCGGCTCGGCAAAAATATGTCGGCCCGAAACCGGCGAAAATATGTCGGCCCAAAAAAAAAATTTCGGGGGCTCCGCCCCCCTCTAACCCCCCTGCGCGCCCAGCGCAGGCGCTCAGACACTACTACTTGTGCAAAGAATATAACACATACCCAACATTCTCCCACTTGTTGTTTTCTTTGCACACAGGGGGTTACAGAGTTACATAGTCAACAATCCAGGGAAACAATGCCCATGGATCCTCTACACCAAGAGAACTTCTCAGTGCTC